>JAKMXC010000111.1:0-121327 GCA_025328345.1 Colletotrichum sp. SAR11_59 | reverse complement strand
AGGCCGGCGCAGCGCACGTGTGCGAGGCGCAGTGGGTGCTGCCGCCGGGGGCGCGCGGGGATGTGCAGTCCGGCCGGACGCAGCGGTGGTCCTGGCAGTAGCGGAGGTCGACGTCGCCTTGATGGATGCGTTCGTTTTTGCAGCCTTGTTGGAGGCAGTTGTCTGGGATGGGAGGATATGTTAGTGGAACCTTAGAGGAGAAGAGGGGCCGTACGGAATTGGGCGCAGAATTGGTATTCCTTGGGGTCGTAGGATTTGACGTAGTTGGTGCAGCGTTGACCGTTCATTATGCCGGTGCAGAGGAGGTCTAGACGATGGTCAGCTATGCTGTCGAAGCGAATGGTTTGATGTAAGTGAGAAGTATGAGGTGATACGGTCGAGAGAAGGTCGTGAATGGTTGAGTGAGAGGATTGAAAAGGGGTTCAGGGGCAAGTACGTTGAGTGCAGTATCCACGGCTATTGGTCTTCACATTCGTGCAAGCAGCGCCATTATCAATCTTCTTGCAGCAGTGGATCTTGCAAAAGGGCGACGCGAAGCGGGCGCCGTCCCTGGTCAAGGTGACTCTGGCATAGGGGCAGCGGAGGCCCATGGGGTGCGCGAAGCTGCAAAGCCGGGCAAGCTCCTGCGGAGTCAGGCGTTTCTTTTTGCCGAAGGCCATGCTGGGCAATCAGGTTGGCAAAGAGATTGTGAGTTTGGTCAAAGTTTGGAAGTGATTTGGTCCAAGTTGTCGAGAGTTGCTTCAGGAGGCAGAGGTAAGCAGGCTGCTTGGGGATAGCGGGTTTAAAAACAGTCATAGGCCTCCTCAACCTCGCCAAATGTCGGTGAGCAGGCACCCGTGAGGAATTGCGATGATGTTACAGAGACAAGAGGCATGCCAGGAGATTGGCGAGAGGCAAACTGAAGTGACGTGGTAAGGCAGCCCACCCCTTCGGCGGGAGCACGAGGGGCGGTGTCGCGTATGTGAGGCTCCGTGAGAAGTGATAAGACGCACCGGTCTATCAGAAACGGGCCTCGTGACTCAATGTAAAGAGAGAACAGGAACTGTCGAGGCGTACGAGGCTTCTTGGGTAAGGTGATGTATGTTTGGCCGATTGCCTAAGGGCGGTGTGCCTCATGGAGGTTGTACGAGATGCTGATACCCGTTTCTCGTGGGACGTTGACGGGCTTTTCGGAGGAAAGATGAGACAGGTCAGATGTTTGCTCGACGCGAGATGGAGACAGGATGATGAATACCGTTGCCGTCGTCGTCTTCGTTGTCTTTGTCGTTCCTCATCGTCCAGCTAGACTTGATCATAAACCTGAAACATCAGGCAGATGCGCTGTTCCTGCTTTCACGAAAGCTGCTTCATTGAAGCTACTGGAGTCACGGTTAACATACTTCTCCTTCCGCTTGCGCCTTTGGCAAGACCGAAAATTGGCAGGATGCGCTCGATCTGTCGTTATATGATGTCCCGCCGCGGGTGGTTGGGTTGTTGGCGAGCAGACATAGCAATGGGCACTTGCCTGGACTACCTAATAATCATCATCCAGAATGGATTTCTTGTACGCATGATGCCCGAACGAATGCTGAATTCTAAAAATCTGTCTAGGGAACACTAATGCTCATAAACTTCGGCAACCTCTGCATCTAACAAGCAAGTGTACCACACCTAACCTGTAAACCGCAATCAGATGAACGGATGTCCAGACCATATGATGAACCGGAGAATAGACATCTCAGCATCCTCAAAGAATGCGTTGTAATGATCACCATTCTCGCCAATAAGCGGCTTAACCCGTCGATTCTCACAGCCATCCATCGCGAGTGGTTTGAAACAATCACCAAGAACAGCCAGAGCATCGTTCCTTGATATCGAAGCGGCATGGTGAAGAACAGTACCCTTCGCCTTCTTCCGTATTTCGTCATATGGGTGGTCTCGACAAACATCAGGCATAGTGCCCAACACATCCGCCGCGCTGACGATCGACTCCATCAACCCTCTTATATGCCCACGTTGGACAAAATCGTTGCAGAATTCTGATTTGCTGCCGTGAAAGTCACGAATGTGTTTGTACCGGCTTTCGGTGGAAATCTTGGTGCGTATCTTCTTGAGCTTGGGATGGTCCAAGTCTGGAAAGCAACCGGCTTTGTAATTCAGGAGTCCGAGGAGCCGGCAGCAAACAGAGAGATGGTGACGAGGCTTCACATTGGGCTGTGAAATCCTCAGGATGAATTCGTCGACTTCCAAGTCTAGGTCGCTTCCGATGACAACGAGCGGGGTGGGATCTTGTATGTTGGGTTTGCTGCTGATTCTCAGACCCAAATTTTGAATCCTTTCGGCGATGGCGTACAAACGTATATCAGTCGAAGCAGAAAGAAACACCTTGCCGATTGATGGATTGGCTGTGAAAAGAATGGCAGTAACCGCTAGAAGGTTTACTGTGAATTCCCCTGTTATGCTGACGAGACCAAGACGGGTGCGGTTAGTCACGTAGTTGAAGTATTGATCTCGAGTACCGGAGGGAGCTTCCCATTTGAGCGCTTTGAGGTAAGCGTCTGGTATGCCACCGACGAGGTCAAAATTTGGAAGCTCGAGTGGTGTGTCACCAATCGGGCCAGACGTGCCCCCGACGAGTAGCTCTTTTAGCAAACGATTGGCCGCCCGATCCTCGGCAGACCTTTGAGATAGGTCGGTTTCAAACACATCCTTCACGGCGGCAACCCGTTGATTGTAAAGCTTGCGGTCGATGTCAAAATGAAGTCGAGCTGTGGTAGTTTCGTTCAAAGAAGCCACAAGAGAGGCTAAATCTCGACGTGCTTCAGCTTCAGGTGGGTCAATCGAGATGGATAGTCTTCCTCCAGGCGTCTTGTCCACGTCGCGTGACACAGTACCTTTGTATTGAGAAACCTGACCATCTTTGTGTACGGCTAACGTGACTTGGGTACCGTTTTTGGTCAGATGGGGAACCGAGAGCCACAACGTCGACAGCTGTTTTCATGTTATTAGAAAACCAGTCCAGATGGAGGCAGAGTCAGATACATACCATAGCGGGGTCGGTGAATTTCGCATCCGCCGTCACTTGTGTTTCCTTGGTTTCGAAGTGTACTTCGCAAGGACTTTCAGCAAGCTGCTTCACATGTCGATTGATCCAAAGCTCTTCTTGTAAGACTGATTTTGTTAAGGCATTGACTGCGTTGTGAGCGGTTTGGTAGCATCTCCTTGCAGCGACCTTCTCGTCAGGTTTCTTGATAATTTGGTTTGTGTCGGGATCGATCACCCAATCGTGTCTAGACAAGGCTGCATCAGCTTGGACTTCTTCAATATTGGACGACAGGGCAACAGTCTCCATCGGCGGAAAACGCACCTGTCACCATTCTGGCCACTCTGAGGTGAAACATCCATTTGAAGACCAAGTTGAGATGATATTGCGGAAGAGTGACGACTGTCAATCACGAGATTGAAATTCTTCTCTCTCATTATGTCTCGGAGGGATCGGAAGCCATTGATCTTGTCGTCGAGTCCACCAAGCTCCAATGAACCCGGGGCTTCCCGCCTGAAGAGCAAGCCGAGTCCCTCCACAACAGGGGGGGATTCTGAACGTAGGCACACCAAGATGTAGCTTCGGGGAGAATTTGTGTTGAAGAATCTCCTGTGGTGCTCTTGGGGTAGTGGTTGGGTGGTGTATGTCCAAGTTCCGACTGGGAATTCGAGTTCGATGGCCATCTTCTCCCATGGGTCATGTGGCTCGTAATGGTATGTCTCAACGTTGTCCTAACGTCGTTGCAGATAAATTTTCAGTACGAGTCGATTATGACCTGGGTAAGCGCAAAGGCGTGTCTCAAGTTGTCCCTGAAAGCCGAAGTTGAAGCCGCCAAGCAGGACTCCGTCCTCAGGGAAAAGGATAGCGCAATCATATCCGACGAAGAAGTTTTTTGGGTACGCCATTTTTCTATTGTATGGTCAGAATGATTGTTCAGTATTTTCTCTACAACTGGTGCGCGTTGCAGATGTACGTGCCACCGTCTTTGCCGCCAGCCGAGACGGGGGAAACTAGAATCGGTGATGAAGAATTGTCAAATACCTGACGCGACTGTTGAGGCAGAACGATGTTGATCTAAGCCCGTTAGCGAAACTGAGACTATTGCAATTTGCTGTGCTTCGTTTGGCGAAGGAATCCGGAAAACTGATATCGTGTCGCTAACCAATGGTCGAGTTGCAGATGGCGGTGTTTTGACGAGACGTTGAAAGGGAGAGACGTAAGAAGAACCAGGGGGGGCATTGGGTTTCCAGGCTCTTTCAAGACCGCCCAGTCCAGTCCATAGCTTTTGGGCGCAAAATTATGGAAGGTGGTTCAAGGTGCAAGAGAAGGCGCGGCCAGTAGGGCTCTCTGCCACCGTACGGTCCCAAATGATGTATCGGGGTAGGTAGGCACTCGTATTCGTGCCCGCCTCAGGTATGAACTCCACACCTTCCTCACTCAAGGCTGCTAGCAATGGCTCTTTGTCTTGTGGCCGGTGCTCTGATCTGCCTTTGATGTTGGAAAGAGCGATTTGATCCGAGAGGCGCCTCGCGCAAGAGTGTGCTTATCACGCCAACCTGTAGCAGTGCTCCAATCACCTCGAGACGTGCTTGGAACGAAGGAGGTCCTCATTAAAAGGCAAAATTCCTCTCACATCAGAACGACTTCAAAACCGGAGAAGGTATTTAGCGGCCTGGTTGCTTGCGCCAATCTCGCCCCCAGCCTCACACTCATCACACTTTCTGCTCCCTCTTGCCCACGAACTTTCCTGCGACGCAACTGAAAATCGCAGAAAGAAACTTTGTCAACAAGTTGCATTTTCCGAGTCCGCCGATCGGTCGCACACTTTTCTCCCATCCGATCACTAGTTCAACCCCGATCCCTCACCTTACCTTCCTACAACAAACCTACCAGACCCACCCAGTTGTTGCAGCCCTCATCTTCTCTTGCCATCCTCTTTTTGTTTGCTTGGTGGCGATTGATCTCGAATTCCATTTCAAGCACTCTTCTAATCGGTGTCGCCTTCTCACTTGTACTCGGGCGGCAAGATGCCTCGGCCTCCTCGCCTGCCACGCTCGTCGCGGCCACGCCACAACAACCAGAACCGACCTTCGGCAATCACGGAGTATCACCCATGTGGAATCCTCCGTCATGGAAGCTACGAGGTTATTGGAGGCCAGAAGATCGGCTTCCCCGACAGAATCGAGACTGACTTTGTCGTCAACCCTGGTGGCAGTGGCCGTGCATATGTCGGGATCCGTTTCCGCTTCCCGCGGCACTTGGAGAACCAGTCCTTTTCTGGGACTGAAGACGTATTTTCGATAGTTCTAAGATTCCCGGCTGGAACATTCTGTATGTCCATCGAGAATCTTTCTCGAGCTACCTTCGATTTGATCTTGCCGCGCGAAGAGACCAATGACCTAGCTATAATCAACCTCAGCCTCGGTGATGGCCAGACCGCCTCAGTCGATGGTCTTGGACCGGCACTCCGTGAAGAGACGGATCTCATTGACAGCTACATTAACGTGAACCAGGAAGCTCAGGGCTGGAAGGCCTTGCGCGACATCTTCAGCCAACGTCAGTTTCGAATTCTGGCGAGGCGTGGGGTTCAGTCGTCGACCGCACTGGAGAAGTTCGCGTTCTTTCCCAGCCCTCAACACCACCCTTACAGCCTTGTGTCAGTATTTTCATCTTCGACTTGATACCTCTGTGCGAAACTGACTCTTTTACCTAGTCATCATTGGGATTTAAGCCGCTATAACCATCAGATTCCGGCCAACTCCAGTAAGACGCAGTATCCAGAAAGGTTTGAATTCGACAACACCGAAGATGCCCTCACAGCCATGACCCAGTCTGTGGTCCAAGATGCGTACTGGTTTTACATCGACGTTCGAGAGATCCGAGGCATTCGGCAGCGCGCCTTCTTCTTGAAGCAAGGTTCTCGCTCAACTGAGGACACCGACTCCTTCTTCGTCTTGATGACATTGACACCTGATATTGTGCGTTTTTCTTTTGAAGTCTGTCGTTGAAAAATCATCTAATCCTGGTCCAGACGACTCGTTTCAGCAAATCCGTCAAGCGCATCACCAAACTCGGCCGCACGGTACGAATCTCGTTCAGAAAGCCCCCAGCCCCAGGCACAAGGAGAAGAGACGGTATGGTGGACAGAGACGATCTCTTCTGGGAGGGTATAATCAGACCGACCTATGCTGCTCAGATCAAACACAAGCACAGTCTGGTACTTCACGCAAAGCGCCCGTCCAACCCGGAATCAGCTGCATTTGCTATCCGCGACTACAAGATCAAGACTTGGTCACCAGAGTCTGAGTCAGACGACTAGATGCACGTCTGGCTCGATTTTGGTGACGGCACGAATGTCGCTCGGCGCCGTGTCGATGCAGTCAACAACGCCCTCTCTGTGGCTGACCCAGAGGTGGAGTCGCCGTCGGACGAGATGGACAACAGTTGCCAGGACGACACACCAGAGAGACTTTATCATCGAAAGCTTTATGGTAGTTTCCTTCGCGACTTCTTCGTGGGTCGTGGTCTGGGCAACACGCTCCTCAACCCGCCTATGATGGACTCTGGCGATGTTGGCACCCATGGTCTTAGCCTCAGCGAGCCGTCGTTGGTCGCCCCAAAAGTCGACATACTTGGACCAATCAATGCTATATACCGCGAGGCTCTTTTGGAGATGCTGAAGCCAGGATCGCGCGAGACGTACAAATCATACCTGGAATCTGTTGTTCTCGGTCTCGTCGGTATTTTCGGGGAGATGGAGTCGTGTACTTCAGAAGTTCTCGCCGTCACTGCTTTGCTGTACATGGGCAACCCCGATATCAAGACCGTCCATGCCGCAGCTTGGAGGAATGAAGACGTTACCAAGTTCGCTCGCTGCTTGCACAGCACCGCCTCAACTGTTGTCAGGTCGATGAAGGACAAGTGTACTTCCGCAGCTCAGCCTCATATTCCTCTCATCGTCCGCGGTTGTAACATTCATTCTGAGGTGGAGTCCTTTATCAAAATGATCCAGGGCGATCTCTTGATCTGGGATCCAAGGCATTGGAGCCGACCCTTTTCGCTCTGTGAGTGGCTTCTCAAGATTGTGCAGCATGATGAATTTGACTTGGACCAGCTGGACCGTCCTGAACTGCTTGAAATCCGTCACAAGTGGAAGACCGGCGCTGATTACGTTGGCTTGCGCGCTTTTGTTAACCACGACATCGAGTTCTGGCAGGTCAAGGAGTTTGATCCTACTCACTACCCTGACAACCAGCCGCAGACCGCCACCCTTGCCGACTTTCTTTCCGAAGAGCTCACCATTGACCAGGACGAAGAAAAGGACAACGACTCTTCAAGCTCGGATGCCACACTCAATGAGGAGAATGTCGAGGAAGAAGAAGGGCTTAGCGCTGAGGAGCAAGCTGCCAGATTGAAGAAAGAGGTCTGGCCCCACAAACTGATACAACTTCTCATGGTCGACATCCTGGACGTCGCTGATGCGCTCTGCACGACACCCCATGTATCTCGAGACGTTCCCTACGACAAGTTTTGGAGGTCCGCCGGTGCGGTCGTCTTCGACGAGGCCACCCATCTCTCCAAGTCAGACGCCGTGATCGTGTGGGGCAACACGATGAGGCCTTGTGCGATGGCCGGCAAAGAAGGCCAGACTCCCTGGAGCGGAATCGATCCCTTCAAGACGCACGAGGACGGGCCACACAAGGGCGACTACTATAACCGCTTCGGACCCGAGGCCAAGGTCTCTGCTCTGGAATTCATGCGCACAACGGGATGGCCGTGCTTCAAGGCGGCGTCGTCGGATATGCCCAAGTTCGGTGAGGATATGAACTGGTCCGATAATGTTGATGGAGGTTGGTGAGGCAGATTTGTAGGTAGTACTCGCTGGACAGGCGTTGGAATTAAGATGCAACTTTGTATAGTCTGTTTTGCTCGATAGATAAAATTGGCTGTCTGCGTTAAATGTTTCGAGAATCTTGCGTGACTTGTTTGTTGTTTCAAATGAGGTGTTTTCTAGTGACGAGCTCGGTCGAGCGCAGGAGAAGTCTTGGATCGATTGCTGGGAATACCCCCAAGACGCTCGCGATCAATCCCGGCTCTACCAGGCCTACGAAAAGCGAGAGACTCTTCATATCATGAGCATGCATTCGCGTTTCATCAAGTGACGTCAAAAACACCTTGACTGCACTAATTTGCTGGTTTTATTCGTTCCCTATCGCTATGCAGTAATCTTCTTATCCCTGACTTGAAGGCGCTTTTTCTCCATCCGTCGCGCCTACTTCTTTTTTCTCTCTGTCATTCGTGGTATCATGAGCAAACAAGAAAATCGCTTTTGGTGCCGCCCCTGCTTTTTCTTTCCCTCTGTAAACTTTTGTTTTTTTGGTTCTCCAATTCCCTCCCCTCCCGTCGCCTTTGGAAAAAAAAACAGACAAATGCCCATAATACCTCTCCATATAATATAATTCTATAAAGAACAATCGCTCTTCAGAAATGACTGCGCTCTCTCCTCGCGCTGAACTTGCCCATGTTCTGGTATCCCAAGATCATGTGTAGACAGGCGCTGACGGAATTTTCCACAAAAGGCCGAACATGATCCTGCGCGAATCGATATCTCCCGTATCCGTATTAACACTGCTGGAAAAAAGCATCCGGCATCAGATCTCGTTGTTGACGAGATACTGCTGAGTGCCGTTGCCGTTACAAACCTCGTCGGTCAAGGTTTGCGAAGTGATGCTATAGTTGACGCTGTAGTCGTGGAGGATGTGGGGTTGATAAAAGTACTGAGCGTTGATTTGCTCGTCGCTCTAAGACAAGCTGGCGCTGCTACTGTACGCCTCGAGTTCGCGCAGGCTCTGCATAAGAGCTGCCTCCTTCAGGTCATCATTCTGCTGGCTATACACAGGCGCAGAGGCGTCGGTGGAGTACTGGGGGGTAGCCTCGGCCGGCTGAGAGACCTGCGGCTGAACATGCTCTTGCTGAGGTTGCTGATGATGCTGCTGCTGTTGTTGCTGCTGGTGCTGCTGCGGCTGCGGCGTTCCAGGTTGCGAGTGATGTTGGATGTGGGAATGTGTCGGGGTGTGAGGTGGCTGTGACAGGGCATGAGGTGTGTGGGAAAGCTGAGCTGCTGTTGCCGCATAAGGTGAGGAAGCCGGCAGTACACGGTTGTGGGTTGGCGTGGCCGTGACGGGTGTCGCTGGTGGCCCGGAAACAGCGGCATGTGTTGGCGTAGTAGCATGAGCGAGATGATGTGACATTTGGGCTGCAGACTGCGAGGGCGTGCTGGGCGCAGTAGCTGGTGTCGCGCTCGCGCGGTTTTGCTGAGGATGCTGAAGGCCACCGGCAAGAGTCATAATTCCTTGAACACGCGCCTGCTCCTCCTCTGAGTTCATGCGTGCCCTCTCTTCGGCCTCCTTTCTGGCTGCCTGGGTCGGCGCTCTCGTCTTGAGTTCACCGGTGACGGCTTGCAGATAGTACGGCATCTCTGAGTTGGTCTTCAGGAAGAAGAGCTTCAGATTTCGTGCCTTGTCCTTGAGTTGCACCTGAGTCCGGTCTTTGAGTATGTTTGAGAGCGTGCCTTCAGCACCAAAGAGCGACAAGATTTGACTCCAGTGGGGGCCCTGGACCATGTCCAGACCGGTCATCAACGCCTTCTCCTCCTCTTGAGTCCAGGGACGTCTTGTTGACGTAGTTCCTTCTCTCCTCTGCTGGTTGTTCGTCTTGCTCAGCGCCGCTTGCCTGGCTCTATCATAGAGCACTGCGCTAGGCAGTGACTGGCTGGGGGGCAGCTTCTCTGAGTTGTCGTGCTGTGCCGGCGGAGGTGGCTGCTCGACTGGCGGAGGGTAGCCATAGTACGGTGACTGAGCCTGGGTTTGTTGCAAGTGTGAAAGGTACGTCGTTTGTGTGACAGGCGCAGCTCCCGTGGGCGTTGGTACTGTCGGTTGGTACGGTGCTGGCGAGAGGTTGTTGAGGGTTGTTCGGACGTATTCTTGTGTGCTTTGCGCGACCAGGGCAAGGATATCGTTCGTTGAGTCTTGGACTTCGGCCGTGTTTCCGTTCGTTGTCGGCGCAGGAGCGGGGGCTTCAGGTGCGGGTGCGGCGGCGGGCTCTGCGGGAGGAACACTGGTCTCGGTCGACGGGACGGGAGGCTGAGGGTCGTGAGGCAAGCCATCGATGGCGTCGGTCGGGAGGTACTGTGCAACGAGGCCGTCTGTTGCCTCGAGCAAGGAATTGATTCCTAGATCATCCAAATCGTGAGATACCGATGTGTCCAGGTCGCCGTTCGACATTGTTGACGGAAGCTCAATGCCGTGTCTTGAAGCAAGACCTGCCAGAGATTGCAGCTTGCGGCGCAGGTACATGTTAAGTAAGCGGAAAAGGTCTTCATCTGGGTAGCCGATCTTCAGAAGTACTGTACGTGACCTGTCAGCAATGACACAGAGAGAGAAGTTGCCGAACTTCTTACCGGTGTCTGGGAGACCCGAGGCGTATGAAATCAGAGCCGCCTTTCGTTGTTGCACAGCAGTAACCAGTGACTGCTCCTCAGTCGTCAAAGTTGAGCCCCCGTGCCTTGCGCGTAGCTTATCCTCCAAATCAGCAGAGAAAGCATCAGCAATCAGTTGGTCGACCGGCGCTGACTGGTCCGCTGTCGTGACTGCGTCAATGACGAGGTGCGTCTTGACAGCTACGAAGAGATCAGAAATCTCTTGCGTGACCGTGTCGTGCTCGCCACCAGGCAGGAAAACCGAGAAGAAGTGATCTTGCAAAGCGAGCAGCTCCTTTGAGGTGGAGTCGTGGTGTCCATCAAACGAAAAGAGCGCGCAGCAAAAACTCGCAAGGTTTGCGACTTGGACATCGGTGAGGTTGTCCGGCATCGTCAGATCCAGCGTGGCAGGATCCAGGATAAGGTCGGTAGTCGAGTAGATCGCTCGCGTCTGTTGGAACAGAGACTTTATCGTGGCAAAGGATTTGGAGACTTCGGAGTCCTTCTCTTGTAATTGTTGGTATACGTCGTCGAAGACATGTTGCGACAGGATCACAAGCAGCTGCAGGGCCTGCAGACGGGGGAAGCATTAGCGGTGCCACCAAGACTGACGAGACCGCCACGTACAAAGTTTGACAAACAAGTGGTAGTTGTCCGTCGCATCAAGGCCAGAGGTTCGGAGAGACCAGGCGTATGGGACTCGGTGGATGGGGGAGGCTCTTGCGACACGGATCCAAGAGGGTCTCCGGACATGTCCACGTCCGCGACAGAATCCAGACCGTCGACCTTGCCCATCTCGTTGTTGATGTCCATCATGACGCCCTGAATCATAGCGTCCATGTCGAAGTTGAGATCCAGAGGCGGACCCTCATCGTCAACCTTTAACCTCTTGGACTCGGCATCTGGATCGTCTGCGCTCGAATCGCGGGGTCGCTTGAGTGGGAATTGGGGGGTCCCGCCCAGATCGGTGACAAGACTCGGGGATTCCTGCTTCATTTCGGGTCCTGCGACCAGGTCAGCGCCTTCCTTAACTGTCTTTCGGGCTGTTGGTGGTCGCTATCAAGGTCTCCGAAGCTGGTGAAGAAGCTCGTCGGCCGGGGAAGGTGGGAGGCCAAGGCGTACCTGTCGGTGAGTGCGCCTCCGCCTTTGGAGGCTGCGCCGCCTCGGCAATAGCTTCAATGCCCTCCATGAGCATCTGGAAGCACGGAGACAGCTTTTCGGGGTGGTTTGGAGGGCGTGTAGCACCTTGGCGGGCGGTATCGTGATCTTTGCTGTTCTTGCAGATTGGGCGGAAAAACTTTTTGGGAGAAAATCCGAGCGCCGATGCCCTTATAATCTGCCCCAAAGAAGATGTCACTCCCGATACACAAGATCCTGCCTTCAGATGGGAAAATTCACCGCTTGTCGCCGGGAAAAGGGGCGTCGTGATTGGCCGGATCACGGAAAAATGAGAAGGGTCTGTGCGTTCATCCCGGTCAAGTCACTTATCGCAGGAATTTTTAGTTTCTCGACGCCTCTGCCCCTCGGAGCCGCAGTCACCAACCCGCCGAGTTAAGATGTCAATCCCAGCCCCTCCTTTTCGAGGTTTTTCCGATTTTTTAGTCTGGTAGCTGATGCAACTCTATCAATGCAGCCTGGGACTTATTATCCAGTGAATGCCTCTTCCCAGACTCTAATCGCATATGGACCTGCGGGCTTGAAGAGGTTCAGGTGAAGTCGACGCTGTCTTTCCTCATGACTGCCAGCAACTTCAATTCATTGCCATCCAGACTGAGATCTGCCGTGACGTCATTCTTTGCGATTCCCGTCGAAAGAAGATCCCAGTCACATGTGTTTTCCAGCTCTTAAGGCGGCGAATCAAGATGGACGCTTACTGGCCCGGTTCTGCCACCCGAGACCGCCGGGGTCCTGGAGCTTCGCCCTTGGCAACATGAGAAGCAAACAGCTCTCAGGGTTCGAGATGATGGCTATCCGTACCTGAGCAAGGGTTTTCATGGAGCAAAGCGTCCAAACGTCGTCCTACCTAGTCTACGGTAGCGTCGATGCTCCCGTGAGTCCGGCTCGGAAGGCCCCGCAGCTTGTAAGTCAGGCACCGTTTTATCGGGCAAGCGAGACATTGTATGCGACCTCCCGCCAGACATAGCATGAGGCTCGGCCAGACGCCTTACAACCTTCAGGTCACTGCGCCATCGGACAGAAGCAGCAAGTCTGTTCAGCTCTGAGTGCATCTCATCATACTAGAATATGGCCCCCGCCCAAAACTCATAGACATGGATCCTTGTGTATGGGTTTTTTGTCGTATTCATTCATTATTTAATTCATTGAGTGCCTACACATCTCAGACACTTTCTATATACCGCAGCTGCCCTTCTCTGCTCACACGTACACACTCTGTCTCTCTCTGCCGTCTTGCCTCTGTGCCAATACCAGTTCAAATCATGCTCCCAATGCAGTTGGTAAGTTGATCAAAAGTTTGGCAAACCCAAATCATATATCTAGTAAAGCTGCTGAGATTGAACTTGCTCAACTTCATCCAGTCGAGGATATGAGTGAGAAGACCAACGTCAAGGTCTTGTTGGTGATCAATGCTGGCCATACTTAACCCGGCTAATCTTACTCACTACACAAATTACCTTCGTGAGTGTGGCTGCCGCCAAACAACATGAGGCGGCTTCTGGCACCAGCACTGCTGATCATATGAACCATTCGAGGTCAAATTATGACATACTTGGCGCTACCCCTCCAGTCGTAGGCAGGGGCTCCGATACAATGCCGCGCAGAAGAGGAGTTCATTTGGGCGTTCGATGCTACGGCGACTACATTTCCTGTAGTCCCTGATAACATGTGCTTCCCCGTCGTCTACATCATCTCCTCTGCCATCATCTCGGGCAATCATGTTCAACTCCTGACTTGCCGGGTTCACACAAGCCAACACACAAGGCGGACACGTGCTAGGGGCCAGCGGCTCGGCAGAAACGTTTGCCTTTTGGCCGGCCCATGTCATGTAAGTGTTCATGTTTCTGATTCATCGAGGACGTCAAGAACCCGAGTGGCCGGTTCCCATACTTATCGATGCCAACGTTGACACTGCATCCACCCTTGTCAGCCTAGGGTCAAATGGCTGGGAAGCGTTACACAGCGGTGTTATTCTAGCCAGCAACCGAAGTCATGGGCCAGGCAAGAGGTTCCGGGTCGGTTTTGTGGCGTTGGGCGTCTGCTGTGACCAGTTCCCTCCCGCATAGTAAGGTAGGAGTCCTTTGAGCCTCTGGTTGCTTGAGCATCCGCACACTAGTAAGAATCGCAGCCATATCATATGTACAGCTTCACCTCCATTTTTCATACTGACGTGTATGTACGTACAAATCCCTCCAGTTTGAAGCTGCTTTCATGTGCGTGAGCGTCAAACACGGTCGCTGAAGACCGGGCCCTGGGAAACGAACCCTGATGTTTCGACCGAACTCTTGTTACACGTGCACCTCTCAGAAAACTCACAGACGTCCACGCTCCAGATCTGACAGGACTGCCGTACCGAGTAACATTGCGGCTTTTGGAGGCAGTCCCTCTGAATAAGCTGCAAATGCGGGGAACAAGGACAAGCCAGGATAGCTTCCGAACCCAGTCGACCTCTCAGAATGACCAATTCGTAGGGCATCGCAATCCGACTATTGGACGGGACGAGCAGCAATAGGTAGGTATCATTGGCCAACAAAACTTGGCTTCGAGAAGCCTCACAGTTGGGTCCCCACAAGAACAACGACAGCTGCAACCAATGTCTCGGCTCCTGCGCCGCCCGTCACGGTTCGGATGCAGATCGATTCCTCTCGGGTTCCGCGCAAGAAACCGCAAGGCTCGTGGAATTATGGAATTATGACCAAGCATATCGGAAATCATCAACGCCAGGCGCCGGAATTAAGCATGGCCAAGCATGAACAGCACTTGTCACACTGACAATCGGAGCCGGGCAGTTTATCGGAACCTGGGGACTTGACGAGTCGGAATCTTGGCGCCGCGTGCCGCCGCCGCTGCCGCCGCACCGGACGGGCAATGCGCGGCTAGCATCGCCAAAGGAAAGCCATGCGGTACATGTTGGTGCACACGACACCAACAAACGCAGACGACGGTTTTTTTTTTTTTTGCGAGACGAATTATTCAGGACATGACACGGCAAATAAAGTTTCGAGGCGAGATGCTATTTGCGTCTCTCCCCAGAACAACACACATTGGGGATCGGTCCTTCTCCGTGACCCCGTCCCTTTGCTCCACGCCCGAAAAAAGACTGGAGCTCCGTGTAGCCGTGAAACTGCCATCAGAGCGAGCAGGCCCCCACAAAATCCCCAACAGCTTCGGCCAAGAGGGTTCGCTGCTGTCGAATGATGTCGGAGACAAGGAAGCGATCGAGCAGGGGTCTTCGGTAGGAGAATCTGAGAGGGAGAAATTGGGCGGGCGAGCGCCCAGACTTTTTCTTCTGGGTTCCCAGCAGCAGCTGGGGGGCGAGGCGAGCGAAAAGGCAAGCAGTGGGAACTTGGGAAAGCGCCGACGCGGCGTTTGCAGGATGATAAACCGACATCCCCCGATGTTGGAGACACCCCTGTCGCTACCCTCCAAGTGCTCTTTCTGTGCGGGGGAAGAGAGCGAGAGAAAAAGGGATCTCGCTGGGCTTTGGGCCGAGACTGAGGCACCCGGCAAACAGCAGTAATGACGACCCGAGAGCAGCACAGCAGCAACGTGAGGAGGGGCAATTCACCTCGCGCCTCGTGGCATAAAGCACCGCAGTCTCACTCGAACTCACGATCCGGTGCCTTGATGCTTATCTCCTAGTATCATCACGGCTTGCGGCGTTAGCAAAAATCTTGGAGAATGGTGGATCGCATCGCCCCCTGGTGTCATTCCTCCGCTTCTCAAGGTAATCTTAATAGTAACCTTCAAGGTGCTACGGAGTACAGCAGCAGCATGCAGGCAGGGCCAGCCACCACCACGACCACCACCAACGTGTGTGTGTCGTCAAGGTGGGTGGAAGAGGTGGGGTTGGAGGGGAAAGAAAGCGGAGGAACGCTACAGAGCCTTTTCATCCCGGGGCTCCAGACGGGTTTTGGCGCGGGTTTTGGAGAGACGGGCAACAGGCACAACAGGGACAGAGCTTCGTCCCATATGCCGACTGCCTTTCTTCTGACTCGGAGAGAGAGCATCAGGCACTCAAGGGTAAGGCGAGTTGCTTGCTGACTGCAGTTGCTGATTCGCATCGTCCAAGTAATCCTGCGGGATGCTTCCGTCCATCCAGAACTGGTGATTCGTTGTGGTTCCCAACATGATCTTCTTCACAGTCTGGGGTAGTTCCTCTCTAGCTTTGATAGTGCATTGCTAAGCACCGTAAGCAGGCATACTGCTCTACACTATCGACAACCCAAGGACCTAGGATAGCCATTGACTGCAACGGTATTACGGTCAAGTTGCGACGCGGTGGCCCACGATGTGCGCTGGTCCAGTCTGGTCTGGTCTCCTGTGCAAGCAAGATCAGCGCGGGAACCCGTCTGTTCCCTAGGTGACACCCCCAAAGAGATGCACAGGGGCGGCGCATTTGTCATAGCGTGTCCTTCAGATCGAGCCCTGGCCAGTCACAGCAACTCTTGCCGGTGCCCTCAACGTATTCGCTATGCAATCACTCCATAAATGTGCCAGAGATGAACCGCTTTGAAGCGGGTGTGGCTGCTGCTTCCAGACAGACGAGCCTTTTTGGACAGCTGTGATTGGCCACTTCCCAGATGGAAGACGCAAGCTGTGATGGAGAAATGCGGGGTGACAACCGCCCCGAAGAGGGGTCAAGCGGAGAGGGGGAGGGGTCTGGAGATACGCAGTACACTACAGGCCTCTCGATGTGCTGTTGTGTGTGTGTGTGGCAACGGCACAACAATACCCTATCCTCCTGTAGAGATATGCAGTACGAAAGATGCAAGCCCGTCTAATTTCCCTTGCTCCTATCATGCGATTATGGTTTCTGGTTTCGACGACTAACAATCTGGGAAAAACGGGGGGATGGGAGAGATGGGCTGGGCTGGGGCAACTCAATTAGCACCGCAGTTGGGTGCCATTCTCGACACGCTTGAGCCGAATCAACAGGCATCATCCACACACAACAACTCGCTGCCCTGGGGTTTCCTAATGCCCGACACACGGGTCTCTGTTGCTGTGGTTTAACACCGAAAGACCTCTCGTCTGGAGAGGCGGGAGTCAAGTCGATGCTGGGCGTAGGGGACCGGGGGACTCGTCTCGAGGTGGCCGAGAGGAACTGGCGTTGGCCCGAAGCGGCACCCACTATCCCCCGTTTGGCTGGCCCTCCCTTGCATGAGCAGGCGCACCTCAGAGTCCCCGTCCCCCAGGCCCGGCTGCTGTGGGCGGCCCTCTCCCCTTTGCCCCTCCATCGCTGCGACCCCGGTCACACCCCAGGTCTGTGTGCTCTGTCTGTGTTCCTGTGTCTGCTGTCTGCTGTCTGCTGTCTGGTTGCTGTCTACACATGCCAAAGGGCCCAAAGTCCCCTAGAAATTATCTGTGTGCTCCATCCAGATACAGCATGCAGATGCGTCCTGTGGAGAGTCTGCGTCTGGTGCAGTCCACCCAGAGTCATTGCTTTACGTTGTGCGGCTTCATGGATGTGCATGTTTGTCCAATGTCCATCTGCGGTTCCGCAGACCAGGCCTCGGGATTGATTGTTCTGCACAACTCCATGCCCCCTCACCCTTCCTTAGCCCCCCATACCCATCCCCATCCGCACACCCTCCCCCCCGCCGAGCTACCCACGCTAAGGTCTATCCACACTGCCTTCGCCTCCGACATTGATGTCTGGCTTCGCGACGCTGAATCCCCGTTGGCGTCACTGTCGCGGACTTCTCTCCTCCCCCAGCTGTGCTGTGCTGTCCCCCATACCCCGCTTTATATACAGTCCTGTCGTCCCCAGCTCTCCCGGATCTGAACTCTCATCTTTCCTCCCTCACTTCTCACGACTCTCTCAATAACCAAACCCACTTCACGAACTTTTTTCTTTTTATCTGTGATACCTTGATACCAATACTTGTTTTATCTGTTCTTACACAACTATCACAATGGGTTTGTCCGTTGAGCTCAAGACCCCGGTGACGGGCGCCTACACCCAGCCCACTGGACTGTATGCGACAACATGCCCTCTCTGACGCTCAGTGAAGCTTTGGCTAACCCAGCATTCGACAGGTTCATCAACAACGAGTGGGTTGAGGGTGTCGACAAGCAGACCTTCGAGGTCATCAACCCCTCCACCGAGGAGGTCATCTGCTCCGTCCACGAGGCCACCGAGAAGGATGTCGATATCGCCGTCGCCGCCGCCCGCAAGGCCTTCGAGGGTGTCTGGGCTGAGACCACCCCCAACCAGCGCTCCCTCTACCTGCTGAAGCTCGCCGACCTCGCCGAGAAGAACGCTGAGCTCCTCGCCGCCGTCGAGTCTCTCGACAACGGAAAGTCCATCTCCATGGCCAAGGGTGACGTCGGTGCCGTCGTCGGCTGCTTGAGGTACTACGGAGGTTGGGCCGACAAGATCGAGGGCAAGACCATTGACGTCGCCCCCGACATGTTCCACTACACCCGCCCCGAGCCTGTGAGTCAACCTCAAAGTCCAGAAGACGAAGTGATGGAGCAATACTAACAATACAAACAGATTGGTGTCTGCGGTCAGATTATCCCTTGGAACTTCCCTCTTCTCATGCTCTCATGGAAGATCGGCCCCGCCCTGGCCACCGGTAACACCATCGTCATGAAGACCGCCGAGCAGACCCCTCTGTCCGCTCTCGTCTTCGCCAACCTCGTCAAGGAGGCCGGTTTCCCCCCTGGTGTCTTCAACCTCATCTCCGGCTTCGGCAAGGTCGCCGGTGCCGCCATCTCCTCCCACATGGACATTGACAAGATCGCCTTCACCGGCTCCACCGTCGTCGGCCGCCAGATCATGAAGGCCGCCGCCAGCTCCAACCTCAAGAAGGTCACCCTCGAGCTCGGCGGCAAGTCCCCCAACATCGTGTTCAACGACGCCGACATCGAGCAGGCCATCTCCTGGGTCAACTTCGGCATCTACTACAACCACGGCCAGTGCTGCTGCGCCGGCACCCGCATCTTCGTCCAGGAGGACATCTACGACAAGTTCCTCGCGGCGTTCAAGGCGCGCGCCCAGGCCAACAAGGTCGGCGACCCCTTCCACCCCGAGACCTTCCAGGGCCCCCAGGTCTCCCAGCTGCAGTTCGACCGCATCATGGGCTACATCAAGGCCGGCACCGACGAGGGCGCCACCATCGAGACCGGCGGCACCCGCCACGGCGACAAGGGCTACTTCATCCAGCCCACCATCTTCTCCAACGTCCGCCCCGACATGAAGATCATGCAGGAGGAGATTTTCGGTCCCGTCTGCGCCATCGCCAAGTTCAAGGACGAGGAGGAGGTTCTCAAGCTCGCCCACGACACCAACTACGGCCTGGCCGCCGCCGTCCACACCAAGGACCTCAACACCGCCCTTCGCGTCGGCAACAAGCTCAAGGCTGGTACCGTCTGGGTTAACTGTAAGTTCTCTGCCCCACTCTACCCCGCACTGTCTCTTGTGGCCCGTGTCCCCCCGCCTTCCCCCGCCCGGAGGTCTCGGACGACCTCCGGGATCGCCGGGTCGCCTCACCACTTCACACAAACTCCTCAAAGCCTCCAAACGGCATGCTAATAAAGCGCCCCTAGGTTATAACATGCTTCACCACTCTGTCCCGTTCGGCGGTTTCAAAGAATCAGGAATCGGCAGAGAACTCGGCGAGGCCGCCCTCGCAAACTACACCCAGAACAAGTCCGTCGCCATCCGTCTGGGCGGCGCGCTGTTCTAAGGGATCGGGAAGGAAAGGTAATGAAAAGCGGGGACTTCTGGCGCAAATGTGTACATGACCTTTACGTAACTGTGCAATACCAAGTTTGAATGATACCAAATAACTCAAATTGTTCCATTGCGTGCGTGGTGGCGGCTGTGAGATTTGTGTGTGTTCCGGCCCGGCCGGTCCGGCGCCGGGTGGGTCGGTCACTTCGGATGGCTCCACTTTATTCGGCGTGCCGGCACTGGCGGTCGCGGAGAGCGTCTTCTGGTTTTTCTAAAGGATGCTACTGCGCAACTATTGAACCTTTGAAGTGAAGCGTCTGCTATTTCCTCAAAAGTGACTTACAATTGTTGTCACACACTACTTACAGGACAAGCTTAAGTGCAGCACGGCGCAGGTCTAACATCTCGGACTAAAAAGCTGCCTCTTCATCATAGCACCTCATAAGCGTCGCAGTAGACATGCTGAGTTGTTGCAAAACGTTGACATGTCGCAAAGCCTCGACTTACATTTGGGAACAGTGCAACTGTCGCAAGCCCGTAGTCAATCGGTCAAGTAGTATATCCCAGTTTTGGCAGGCAAACTTACGATTTTGAATACGGTGTCGAGTCTCCGTATTGTGTGCGCCTTGTGTCATGAAGGAAGAAGATGAGGGACCATGACGAGGACAAGGACGACGGGGATAACGGGGACGAAAAAAAAGGACAAGGAAGAGGAACTTCTTCCGAGACTTCATTTACTCTTAATAGAATGAGTAGGATATGGAATTTGTTCCTATGAGAGTCTTGTCCCAACCACTGATATCCCCTTGGTTTTCTTTCTTCACTGGAATAGCTGAGACATACCGAGGCAGCTATAAATGGCATGAAAAATAAGAATCTTAAAATTTTGGGCAAAACACTAACAAACTGCAGCCATGAGACTAGACCATCCCGTCAGAAACCATATCAAGTCACCTTTAAGCTTAGGTCTGCATAAAGTCATGGCCCCTAAACTACGCGTCGGGTTCTGCTCGACTCAGGCAGAGGAAAGGGACATGCTGAGTTAGAATCACTGGCTGGACTTGAAAGTGCAGCTCATGTCATATCTACACGGTGTTCTGGCACCATCAGCGGAGTCTCAATCACCACGTAAAAGGGCTTACCTTTGCCGTGTCCGATTCACAGCAGCCGGGACTAGATTCGGGACTGGATCAACGCGATACTTTCCCTCAAGTTCTTGGCCGTCAAGCTTCTCGATGAGTACTGTATAGGTAGCTGCGCAGTAGTAGCCACGGCACTTTCCCTCTGATATAACTCGTGTCTCAGAGCATTTTCATCTCGTTGAGCCGGCCAGCGCAATCTAAGTTGACGATCCACTAGAGCTACCATTCGAGGTCGGAAGTCGCGCGCGGGCGACTTCTCCGACTGAAGAGCGATTGCTACAGAAGTGCACCGGCGATTCATGACAAGACTTCACCTATATTCGGAGAGTAAATCGTTGATAGAGATGAATGACGCCAGATCAGAGATATCAGAGACACAACACGTCCACCTACTCATTCGACATCATTTTCCCGGTATGGCATATCTCATGAGAAACGCTTTTAAAAGAAAGCGTTGGATATGGAGTCATTGTGTCTTCCATAGGCTTTTAGAGCCGAGCAGACCATTTATATAGTCATTCGATCGAGCTTGTCTGCCGAGATTCCCATGCGCCCGCTGCCTACTAGCACTGACATGGTTTAGGGACAGCGTACCGTTGTCAAGTCGACCATTGACGATCTCGCGGAGGCTTTACTCTCGCCCTACTCATTGTAAATTGCCAGATTATACCGTATATAATGTTGAATTCGTTCCTCAACGTTAACGTTCCCCAAGAATGATGTAGTTTTTCGGTATGTTCGCATGAAACCCGCCACAAATGTTCCCTTCGAACGCTCCACATAGCTTTAGCGGCGTCAAATAGAGGTTATCGAACTCTGAACCGATTCTGTGGGTATTCGGTTGGAGATACAATAATACGATGCCGGAAGTGATAGACGAGGGTGAGCTCTGTTCGTGAGAAGAACTTATGCCGTCGGGCTATTGATCTTGAGGCCAGATAAGCGATAGCTTGGACGTGTAGGAGTAGTCACAGGCTATAATAGCGATTTTCTTATATAGGTTCGATTTCCTGGGCCGTTGCTAATTCTTGCGAAATGGCCAAGCTTATATAGATGTTCAATGAAAATGAAGTTTCAGCAATACATCGAACGTTCCCGATAATTTCCGAGGTATCCGGCAGACATAAGGACATATGAGTCGTCTTCGAATCTGAATTTCAGCATGATGTCCTCTCAGTCCGTGTATTGGAGAGCTTGGGTAAAGCCATCACACGCACTGCTTCGGCCGTTTGCAAGCCCATGCCAGTTTTTAACGCCCCTCGAGACTGTGATGACTGTCGACCAGCCACAGCGAGGATTTGAATTTCATAGGAATACTTTGACGTGAATGGCTAGAGACACCACGGATACAAACATTGTGAGGTCTGGAGAGATTTTAGCGATGCTGGTGAGCCAGCGCATTGAACACCGTCCTCGAGCTTATCAGGCCACCTTTCCTTCGCGCGTTATGGTCAAATAGATTTGTTCGGTTTGCTCTGTTGAGTCTCATTCTTTCTGGTACGATGTCTTTTGTAAGGCGAATGGCCGAAGCGACGCTCGACGACAGAAAGGTATACTCATGCATGGACGCCAGAGCCCGCCGTATAAAACGCTTTGTCATTCCCTTGTTGAGACTTTCTAGAAAAGCAGAAATTTTGCTGGTGTTATGATGTACGCAGCAATCCTTGGTCAAGTATCGAACAAGAACCCGATGAAGTCTCTGCCAATCTAACATACTTCGGGGCGTCGAGGTTGGTAACATTGCTGTCTCTGTAGTATTCAAGCGTTCCATCATAAGAAAACCGCCGGACGCTGACGTGTTCGAAGAGAGTTGTTCAATCTATCATCTCACGAGCACACCTTTGTGGCTTAATGCATGCGAGTGATGATGCATGTCTGGACCAGAGAACTATTGAAGCCGATGCCGTTTGTGATTGTGTTGCTGCATTGAGCCTGAAATGTGACGGGTAGGCTTATTATATGGTTCCCCTTCCGAATGAAGGAATTTGTCTAAGTGCTCTCTATATCTGAATAGAATGGCGCTACACAATGGGATGAGATGAAAAAGGGGCACTCGACCAGCTCTGCAGATTGGCCCCCGGCGGTGTATTGTGAACAATACGCGTCAGAAGACGACGAACAAGGCCCCGGGGACGTGAGCATGTATTCGAGTTCCAGGTTTCATATCAGCTGGGACATCTGACCCTGATACGGCTCAGGAAAGGGTCTTTGCGGACGAGGTCAGCCTGGGACAGGTACTTCCATTGTTGGTAAATCGTCGTTTTCTGGCTTGATAGCCTCATTTAAATAGTAATCAAGGAGAGGTTGGCGCGACGGTACGCGGCAAGTTCTCTTTCTTTACCTCTGGTAGGCTGGGTGATATTTCATTAGCCTTCTCATTGTTCAGGGCGATTTCTGACCGAGGGACAGGTCACGTTTGATGCCGATTTGTTGTCTCGGTGGATAATCTTGGTAATAGTTATAAGGAATGAGATCAGCAGACTTGCTTCTCAGCAAAAATCAGAGCAGCCAGCGTCTGTTCCAGGTGTTTTCCATCTGGACTGGCTTTCGCCTTTCATTGAACGGTTAGTCCCCAACCGACGCGAAACTTTTGAGTGGTTCGACGTCTTGTCCTAGCGGCTATGTCCGTGAGCGTCCAAGTTTCTTGCTCATTCGGCTGTGTATCTGTCTCTACTCATGGTATATGCCTGTATTAACCCATGATGACTTTCAAGTCACCTATGCCTTCTGTTAGATGCCTCTGCCTCCAGACGCCATCCTGGATCAAGAGCACGAGAAGCAATTTGCGGATAACAGTCTAATAAACGACGAAAGAAGACTTTCAGGGCACCAAAACAGGACGAAAAGCCACTGTACACAGCTGAGTCTGGAAAGAATCTCTGGGAACCCTGAGAGGCAATATTGGAGCTACTTAACACATATTTCGTCCCTCAAGCAATGAACTTGAGCAGCAATAGCAGCAATTAATGGTTTCAAAGATTGCGTGGCACGTTTATCTGGTAGAAAATTAACATCTCATGACGATATTCGACTTCTGGCTTCTGGGGGGTAGTCCAACCGCGGGGGGCAAACGTGGTCATAATACCATCCAAAATACCCCCAAGCAAATGACAGAAAACACCGTCAACGAAACGTCAAAAACGAGCTGTCAGGAGTCTGTGCTTCAAAAATTCACTACGGGTGACCATTTCTTCAACAGAGGGTCATATATTTAAAGTAAAGCCGACCACTGCTTCCGACCTCGACGCACAAGCATGTAAAGCTCATCTTGTGGACAACATTGCCTTGTCCGCTAATGGACTCTTTGGCGAGACTACGGGAATACGTACCCCAATCCTTCCTCATCAGCAGATAGTACCTCTGTCTGCAGCCGCGAATTCAACTTTAGTATGCTCATCATCCTCTTCAAAGAGATATTCTCTCATCCTCTCTGTAGGACCCATGTCACGGCCAAGACAACATACCATGAAGAACTTCCCCCTAGCGCCCATTAGACATGCAAGGATCGTATCGGAAATCTGAAAACACCCGATCATCACCAGGGTAGTCTTTCGTCATTGTTGGTGGAGTATTCACCTGCGTTTACACGCTCCTCTTTCGACATGGCCTTGGTAGAGATGGGACACCATGTAAGAGTACCTCCGTGACTACAAGCCTTCCATCGCTCAGGATAAGGTACGCTGACATTCGCTCTCACATCACTAAGGGTTTCGCCTGCCAGATTCTGTCAGACCGTGTACGTGACGACGAACAGGTATATTTATAGATAAAGTGCTATCGTCTCTATGCGACAAGTTGACGCAACTGTTTCAGTGCTCACAATGAAATGAATTGTGAAGTGAACTGTGAAGTGTTTGATGCGATTTCTTGTTGCTGTCTATGAAAATAATGTCTTGTCTTGAAAATTAAGGCGGCGCAGACTGACCACTGCCGCATGTTCCAGAAAACTCCCGCGCAAATCCCTTCCGTATGCCCTTAAATCGCCCCAAATGCCGTCCAAACCATATCGCCAAATTCCCTGCAAGTAACAACGCAACCGGAAAAGATTTTCGAGAAAGATGCGATTGTATCTTGCGACGGCTCACACGCCATTCAAGATGCGCGCATCCTGGACGCGTTTCAGCGCATTTCCGTCTTGCTTCTCGAAGGTGTAGAGTGTGTCATAGAGCTTGACAAGGCGCTCACTTTGCCAAGGATAAGAGGCACGACCATTCAGGAAATGTGCTGTGGCGGACCAGGCGGCTTCTCTTGCCTTGTGTTCTACTAACTTGCCTAAAACGTCGTTACGCCCCTGTGGAATGCGTCCGGTCGCTTTGTGAATCGCAATCATCATGTTGACTTCCGTCGCCCGAGTCTCCAGAGTTGACCGTTCCTCCTCATCAATGACGTGGCGTACGACGAAACGTCGCAGACAGGGCTCCTTTTGCAGGTTCTCCATGAAGGGCGCCATGATTTCCTTCCTTTCTTTTGCTGAAGCATTTATTGCCGCAAGTTGGAGTGCGATGTCCAGATCCGGGCCCAGTGGCTCTGCTGACATACAGACGATCTCGTTGTGAAGGCTATGGGTTTCTCTGGTGATGTCTTCCGCCTTTGGTCTTGTCCACGCAATGCCACGGCGTTCAGGGATGATGTCATCGGCTATGATACTGAGGTTGAGTCGTTGGTCAGAAGATGCGGTGGTGTTCGTGTCCACATCTGACTCTTCACTGGCGTTCGTCTCAGACTTGCCTCGGGTCGCTTCCGAGTAGGGTCCTGATCTCTTCTGAATCTTCGTAGAGGGCAAGTCGTGAGGCCCGATCTCGTCGCATCGCTTCCGCTTCTGCTGTTGGGGGGCGCCGGAAAGCGCTGCCTTCAGCTGCCCAGCCGCCTTTGCCATCTGGTCTGATGCCGACTGGTTGCGCTCCATCGTGACGATATTGGTATCGTCGTCTTGAAGACCTTGGCCGCCTTGCTTTGTCTGTGTATTTTCCCGGTCGGTTTCCATGTCGTGCGTTGTGTTGCGACGCCGAGATAGGTGTCGTGGATATTGTGTGTCGTATGGGTCGGAACGAACGGCGTGGATGGTGAGAGCAGGTAGATGTGTTGAGAAAGTTTCGGGCCCACCCAGTAGAGGTTTTCACAGTAGTGGAAGAAGCAGTGAAAGAGAACAGGCGGATGTGAGGAAGAAAAGTTTATCGACAACCCGTTCGATGAGGGGGTTTAAATATCCCGTGAGAGTAGCTGCGTGGATGGGGTTGGAAGTGAGAAAGAGGGTGGGTCGAAGGTGAGAAATTGGATGAAAAGTGAGAACACTGAAGTTGGTAACCTCATTAAGGAAGGCACTGGCTGCGTGCGTGGAAGGCGCGTCTTGAGTTTGGGTTCAAATGGAAGGAATGAACAGCTTTGTCTGTTGAAGTGTGATTTCCCACTGAAGGCACAGTAGCTGTCGACGATAGAAGTCAGTGAGTGCGGCTTCTTCAGCAAATTCTTCTCTCCCGCATCAGTGGAAAGCTTTGCGTAAGTTTTCAATAGTTACCTAAGACTTGAATTTGAGCGAATGAATAATCTGATTCATCTATTTTCCTTCATATTCTATGCGTCATAACGATCCACGTAATCTCTCTGTCTTTACACCTAAATCTATGTCATGTACGACAAATAAAAGTCCACGTTGGATGAGGACGAAAGTAGAGAACACGGCGGTCAAGATATACAGATTCACACAACATCGCATCTGTCCTTTGATAGACTGTTTCAGTTGACGATGAACAAGGTATATATTGATATAAGATAGGACACCGTCATCTCATCTCACAAATCCTGAAGCCACCTTGCTACACAAATCTACGCGCTCTGATTGACAGGATGTGCGACTGAGTAGACAAGGAGATGTCTCTCTCTGCCATACACCCTATCAAACGCGGCGAACAAACGAGTGACGTGAATACAACACCTGTCTCTCCCTCAACCTCTCAACCTCTCCACCGTCCGCCCGTTCATCCGTCTACTTGTGCTGGCCCTGCTGTCCTCCCTGGGCCTGTCCTCCTTGGCCACCCTGACCCTGCTGGCCAGCGTTGGCGTTTCTGTCTCCAGCACCCTGGGCCCGCGCAGCGAAGCCGCCGGAGCTCATGTCCTTTCCACCCTGAGCCTATCATAGGTTATTAGAGGGAGATCCGTTCAACCTGGAAAATATGAAGGTACATACCTGGGTCGACTGGATGCGAGAGGCATCGCTCTTGCTCATCTGGTTGGGCATGTTGTCTGAGATGGTTTGAAACGAAGTTCAGTGATGTGTTTGAGCTGATAAGATGGTTGTCGTCCGTTGTCTGTTGCTATAAGCTGAGTTGCCTGTAAATCAATCGGAAATCTCATGGAAATGTTACAGACTTTTATACTCATCTCGCCCTCCCAGTCACATGCCATCGCACCCATACAAATCACCAAACGGTACCTATCAAACTTCGCCGCCCAAACTTTGCAGTTGGAAGACCTTGCCAACAATCATTCCGCGGTGGTCCTCCCAGGGCAAGACAAGCTTCTCACCGACATGCCCAGCCAGCCAGCGCCCGGGAGGCATGCTCCAAGCGTGAGACATCCGGTCGGCCTCCGGCGTCGTCTGCATCATCGACGTCTGCGCGGGAACTTGTACCCTCGACATCGTGAGCAGTGATGAGGACGATCGCGATGATGAACAAGTACATGGCCGAGGAGAGGGAGGAATGGTGGAAGGCATCGCCGATGATGCGCAGGATATCGCAGTGTGTCACTCATCCAAGTACACAAACCACACAGCATCACTCATCCCGTCACCATCACCCATCAAATCAAGGCTCAGAAACTCGAAATATCGTTTATCATCATGATTTCCGCTATTCACGCGTTACCCTCCTCCTATTTTGCGTTTTTACGTTTTTGTAAACCACACCCGGAATGCGGGAGGTCTTCGACCGCAGCCAAAACGGCTTCATGCACTGCAAGTTGCGCCCCTCTCCAAACCGCCCAATCGCCCCCCAGACGAACCACAAGTGTTTTCTATATGGGGTGTAGATATCAGAATGAAATCAAAAACGTACAGTCTGACGATGCGTATCGCACTATCAAAATGCCGATCACTGGTGACTGAAAAGGATAACCTCCGCCGTCAAGCGCTCTCCAGAAAACGTATGCCTCTCGTTGGTATTTCTTGCTGCCGTGGCCGAAAGTGGACCGCGACACAGCTTGTATGCTTATGCTTTGTATGCTCTCAGCCCTCAATCACCCCGCTTAGCTGTGGAGAGCCTTAAGTTCCTCGTCGACCTGCGCCCTGACGATCTCCCTGACCTTCTGCCAGTCGTTGACGCACTCCGTGACTCTCTTCTCCCTCTCCTCCAGACCGACAAACTCCGTGGGGAGGACCTTCTCCTTGAAGTTGAATCCCTGCTCCTCCTTGAGCGCCATGTCGACGGCGCCGGCGAACTTGGCAGGGTGGGCGGTGGAAAGGGAGATGTGCGGCACCTCGACGGCGCGCTCAATAGATCGCAGGGAAGCGGCAACACCAATGGCAGAGTGGGGGTCAAGAACGTAGTCGATCTTGTTGTAGAAGTCCTTGATGGTCTCGACGGTCTGGGGATCGCTGACGCGCTCACTCTCGAAGTCGCGGCGGGCTGAGGTGAGCACATCCTTGTAGACAGGGCCGAAGCCGCCCTTGGTCTTAAGGTCCTTGAGCCAAGAGGCGACCTCCTGGGAGGCTTGTCTCTTGTTCCACTCGTCGTCCATGCCGGCGGTGGTGGCGAACTCGTAGGCGAGGAACCACAGCAGACGCTCAAAGTTGCTGGAGACCAGAATGTCCATGGCAGGGCTGAGGGTCTCCTTAACGCCGTCCTCATGCGCTTTGGCACCGTCGGTGGCCAAGCCGCCGGTGGCCTCGGCGGGAGGCGCGGGCTGCTTCTCGTACTTGCCGGTCGTCCAGAACCTGTGGAGGATATCGTTCTCGTTGGTCGCAATGACGAGCTTGTCAACGGGCAAGCCCATGCGGAAGGCGAAGTAGCCGGCGAGGATGTCGCCGAAGTTGCCCGTGGGCACGACGAAGCGGACCTTGTCGCCAAGCTTGAAGGATTCAGAGGTCTTGGCGAGGGAGAAGTAGGAGTGGAAGTAGTAGACGATCTGGGCGAGGATACGGGCCCAGTTGATGGAGTTGACGGCACCGAGGTTGTGCGTCGAGTTGATGTCGGAATCGGCGAACAGGGCCTTGACGATGTCCTGCAACGACTTGTGTTAGTGAAGGCGCACGATCGGGCGACGGGCTACTTACTTGACAGTCGTCGAAGGTACCGGTGACGGCAAGGTTGTGGACGTTCTCGTCCAGGACAGTCGTCATCTGGGCCTCCTGGATGGGGCTCACGCGACCCTTGGGGTGCAGGATGAAGACAGAGACATCCTTCTTGCCGCGCAGGCCGTAGATGGCGGCGGATCCTGTGTCACCACTCGTAGCGCCAACAACAGTCAAGTGATGTCTGTCTGCGCAACGTGTTAGTCTGGCTTGTCCAACAGGCGCAGTTTACCCCGCGCGGGCTCCAGCGAGCATACCCTTTCCAGTCTTGCCCTCGTTCTTGCGCACGAGGAAGTATTCAAACAGGTTGCCGAGGAACTGCAGCGCAACGTCCTTGAAGGCAAAGGTCGGGCCGTGGAAGAGCTCGAGGAGGTAGAGGTTGTCGTTCAGGTGGCGGAGCGGTGTGGTGTCGGCGTGGCGGAAGGTGGCATAGCTTCGGTCGATGATGCCCTTGAGGTCTTCGGAGGGGATCTCGGAGGCGGAGATGTAGAGAGAAAGGATCTTGTGGGCGAGGTCGGGAAAGGAGAGGTCCTTCCAGTCCTGCCAGTTGGCGACCTGGGGGATGTGCTCGGGGATGAAGAGACCGCCATCGCTGGCGAGACCCTTGAGAACGACCTCCTCGAAGGAGAACTGGAGATGCGATCAGCGCTGTGCAGGCAGTGGCTTCAGGTGTTGCGCGCAATGGCTTGCAGAAGCAATTGGTTAAAGAGAAGGGGGTATAACATACACCGCTGTCCTCGCCGCGGGTGCTCAGGTAGCGCTGCGACTGGGTGTGGGTGGTGTCGGCGCCGGTGCCGGTCTGGCCGTTGGTGGTGGTACCGTTGGTGGCCATGATGCCTTTATGCGGTGAGGAGGGAATGGGCAGAAAAGAGGACGAAGCCCAATTGAAAGGGAGCGGGAAATGGAAGGGGAAAAGTAACGAGACCTCGTCTCTGCGAATGCAAGATCTCGGGCTGAGAAGGGCGGGATGGAGCGATGGACGGAAGAGGAAAGAAAAAAAGTCGAGTCACACCAAGCACGTCAAAAGGCCGAAGGTCGGTGGTGGCTCGACTCGATGCGAGTCGAGCCAACAGAAAAAGAGCCCCTCTCCTCTCCTCTTCCCTCCCGGGACCCCTCCCGTCGTCGTCCACAGCGACTGTCCTGTCCAGCGTCTTCCAGTCTGTAATTAGGTCCTCCCCTCCCCGCCAATGTCCCGTGCCTACAGTCCCAGTCCTGGTCTTGCGCAACTTTAGTAACTCAGGAGTGAGTAACCGCAAATTTTGCCCCGCACTAGCCGTCAATCGGGAGGCAGGCGGCGGCGGGGTGACAACAGCGTCGGACGGGTGGGCAGGACATGGCATGGGACATTGGATGGCACTTGCGCTGCGCTGAGGAAGACCACCAGGGAAGAAAATAAAAATAAAAAAAAGTACTGGCCGCGGGGTTGTCATCCCTCCCCCAAATGTCCACTTTCCACTCCGACGAGTGTCTCTGGGCCATGTCGGGATGCCAAGAATCCTGGTTTTCGGCGCCGGAATGTCCAATTCTGGCTCTGTGATTGGACACATCATGGGCAGCAAGCTCTTTCCAGCGTCGCACAGGAGCTGATGCACCCGTGCGCCTGAAGTTCCTTGTGTCGTGTCCACCTCCTGAGCTGCAGCCAGCAGCATGCGACATGCAATATGCGCCTCTTATTGCCCCTCCAACCGATTACCCCTCCATCCCCCTCCATCAGATCGAGTCAATTGAGCTCTGACAGCTCGGGTGCTGACAATCTGTTTGTGCCGCTGACGGCGAGGCTGGTAGCTGTGGCTGGCTAATCGAAGGACCTGTCAAGTGAGTCGTCACTGGCAGTTTGGCCTGTTCTTGGGTTTGGGTAACCTGCTGGTCTTCTCCAATTGGTTATCACCCGCAGGCTCCAAATCCACTGCAACAGCAATATTCTTGGCCTCGTCAGCGGGTTCAACGGCTGCGGGCTGATCCACGGGTTCCTGCTGCACGTGCGCCGCGACAACCTTGTCAGACTTCCTTGGCCGGCCTCTTTTCTTCTTGGTTTGCTGTGTAGCCGCTGACGTTGGTTCCGCTGCAGCTGGGCTCTCGGCGACCTCGCTCAGAACTGCGGGTGCGACTCCGGGTGACGGTGCTTGGGTCTCGGCAGGCTCAGGAGCTGCTGCTGCATCGGATTTCCTAGGGCGCCCTCTCTTCTTGGGTTTGGGAGGGCTGACTGGTGGAGCAGCCTCTTCGATAAGTTGTGCAGCTGGTCCCATGTCAGCCTCGGGGACTGTTGTGAATGTGGCATTCCCGTTATCGCTCTGCCGACTAGCGTCGCTACCCCTTCGTCGGCTTAGTCGAGGTTTGTACATCTCATGAGGAAACCCAATGTCGTCCGAGTTCCAATCGTCTGCAACATGCAACGCTGCAGCCTGCGGAGATTCATCACGGTGCTGACTGCGCTTCTTGCGTACAGGCGCTGCAGATATGATGTCCGGTGATGATTGGATCTCGATTGTCGCTTCGGGGTCAATGACCTCTCGTATTTCCTGCACGGCTTCAAACGCCGTTCGAGAGTTCGTATCATCTACGAATGACTCTTGGAGCATTCCCCGGACTCGTGTTTGACTGGGCGTGGAGTATGCAATAGTCGTAGCTCCACTAGAGCGTGCTGCAGCTTGCAAGGTTGTGAAATGGCGGGAAGGCGGTGGTCTCTGGTCATCCGGCGACGGATCGACTGAATGATACTCGTATTGCAGCTGTTGGCTAGCCGTCAGAGCTCGGGGTTCGATATACAGAGAGACCTGCTTTTGCCCCGAAATCGGGCTATTGACCAGTACAGAACCATCGTCGAGGGGGACCACCATGTCAATATCGTCAGTCGCCGCCGATGACACCGGTGCATCGATTCTCTGTTTCTTGGCTGCCTGAGGTAGAGAAAAGTTGGCTCTCCCTACCGGAGTGACGTCAAATGGCTGTGTGGACCCTTGGGAGGGCATCTCGATGGCTAATGGAGAGGTAAACTCGACATTGTTCACTCGCTTCCTCTTGTTGCTTGTAGGCGTTTTGTTTTTGGCCAAGGTAGCAATCGGTGCTGTTGGCTGTTCGGCCGGGCTGCTAGGCACGTCCCACATGTCCTTCGGCGTGTCATTGGCACTCCTCCCAGGGGTCGTGACCTGCGTAAGGTCCACGATCTCCGGTCTCTTTGCCTTCTTTGTCCGGTTCGATCCCATAGTCGGGTCGGTGATTGAAGTCAATGACGAGGTGTTGGTGTCCTTCTTCGTCGCAGCCTTTATGCCATCAGATACGGAGCTAGAGACCGCGCCGTGGGGCACCGAGGAATGATCGTGATGCGACAAGATGTCGTTCGTAGCTGGAGCTCGCTGGTCGTTGTATATCTCTTGGAAGACTTGAGGGTCGGTCGAGCCTGTCGCAGCGCCTATTGGATCGGAGGAACGTCCTTCGCTGGATTTCTTGGGTGTTGGAGGTTTCGCTGGACCGTCTTCCAGGTCGAAGTCATCGTCTGAGTCGTCCGAGTCTGCGATGACCCGGGCAGGAGCCATTGTCGCGCAGTGGCAAAGGGAGTCCGCGGTGGAGGAGGTCGAGGCGCGTGTCTAGTGTGAGGCGAATTGCGAGGGGTACAATGGATGTACGCCGAGGTACTTGCTTAATTTTTCTCTATTCAGAAACGCGACATTGGAATGCGCGCCTCGCGCGATCACGTGGCGCTTTATGCACTTAAGCGTTGTTCGCCCATTCCCCTGGTCACTTTGTGGCGGGCCGGTCCGGGCCGTACCTCATCTGAACCAGATCGGAACATCGATCACACGTATTGTTCCCGCCCTGCCGATGATTTTTCACGGTCTCAGAGGAAAAGATTCCGACTCAGTGAAAATTCCATGTTCACTCAATCTCTTCTATCCTGGGCCGTTTTGTGTTGACAGAAGGGAGCGACCGGTCCTGGTCAATTGCCAGGCCTGCCAGGCGACCGATGCCTGTTTCCGCAACGGAGCTCTCTGCCGGAAGGAGTGTGGAAAGTTGCCAGTTCTCCATGCTCTCAATTACATCGCGAGCATGTTGCTGAACCAGTCCGTCGTTGTCTGTGACGGCAATGTACTTTAGCGTCCTCATAATATCCTCCCGGCTTTGATCCGTCAAGCCGAAACCAAGTCTCCTGCCTGTTTGCTTTGCATCGTCCAGGGCTCTGACGAATCCTAGGATCAGGAGGATAGCTGCTCTTCGAAGGATTCCCTTCTCCATTTCCCGTTCAAGGGTGAGAACACCGATGCAGAGATCAACTGCGATAGACACCAAATCGGACCCAACACCAGTGATGTTTACTTCGATTGCAGAGGAAAAGATTGATAGAGCGGAAGTCCGCATCCGGACATCTTCGCTGCCTCTTTTGCTTTCCCAGCCCTCGACGATCTGAGTCAAGATCTCGTTCTTTGCCTGTTCATCTTCATTCATCTCGTCTCCAAGATCTGGCACGTCGCCTCCCCAGGCGTCCTCGGCCTGTTTCTTCTTCATGTCTTGCAGGCGCTTCTCGCGAGCTTGTTTCGCTTCCGTTTTCGGTCGATGGCCCCTTCTTCCAGCGATTGACAGAAGCGTCTCAGAGACCCTCTTTGCAACATCTCCAGTGAACGTTTCACCGAGGCGCTCAATCACTTGGAGTAGCGCCTCTCCAAAGCGTAAACGAATATTGGTTGTTGACGTCTCCTTGGCGTCCAGGTAGTGCTCTAGGATCTCCTGTGTGGCTGCCTTCGGGTGTTTGTTTGCCAATTGCGTAAAGAGCTTGATGACTCGTAGGTTTATGAAGTCCTCGCTATCTTGCAGCAGTGACGAGAGAAGTACGAGTGTTGACTGAATGTCGAGAATCGAGCTGTTCGAAGCCACTAAACCTGAGAGGAGGTTGAGGCCTTCGGAACGTACTGGAGACGGGTTATCTGCCTGGGTTATGTACTCTAAAGCAAGCTTGTACGTTTTCCTCTCTTCAATCTGCTTGTCATTGGGCACGAACGCGTCTTCCTCATCTGGATCGATGGCGTCGCGATACTGAAGTAGGAGAGCTAGGTTCTTTGCGGTAGGGGAAACATCCGGTCGTCCTGCGTTGCCCAGTTGATCGAGAGCCTTTTCCAGCGTCTCGGAAGCTTCAGGTTTGAGACTCGACTTCTTAAAGCCTGGTGCGGTGATGACTAGATTCAGCAAACTCAGAGCAACAGCGATTATGTCGTCAGGATGATCTTGAAGGCTGGCCGGATCCAGGATCTGGCACACCAGCTCGAGCACTTGCGTCACGCGGCTGATGAGCTTGTCTGGGGCTTGTTCCAGCATTTTCTGCAATACTGTGATCTCCAGAAGCTTCTTGATCTCGTCCCTACTCTCTCCCTCCTCGGACTTGAACAAGACCTCTGCCTTCTTTGCAGCCGTGGTCGACTGGAACCACCGGCTCAACAACTCCAAGAAGAATAACGATATCTCTTCTGGAGTGCAGCTCGCCGTCATGAGTCTGACGAGAGCAGACGATCGCTTTTGGATCTCTCCCCAGTTGAGTTCTGGAAGTTGCGAGCCTTGACCGAGTGGAGTCGCAATGATTTGCAGGTCTCCATCGGATGTGGCCTGATATTGCCATTTGATGCTGCCTTCGGCCGTTTCTCCATGGTAAACGAGGTTTTCAATGATAAGATGAAGCTTGGTGATAGAAGCACTCAGCTTCAGAAAGGTGTGAAGCAGCGAACGTGCTGGCTTCGAATACCGTTCTTCCGTTTTCGGGCTGGTGTCGCCCCAGAAGGAGACCGCCCATAGTTGGAGCAGAACAGGATCAAGCATCCGTCTTGTTTGTGCGGGATATGGCGTTGAATTGATTAGGCACGATAGGCGCTTGAAAGTGACAAACAAGTCGTCCGCAGTGACGAGAGCCGCCCTGCCACTCAAATCGACTACGTCCGTGTCCTCTTGCTTGATCTTGAGGTCGACAATGTCAGAGTCCTCTTTCTTAATCACAGTGCTACCTTTTCGAGATGGATTCAGATTGCGCAACAGCGGCTCGACAAAGGCGTTCCAACCAGGAGACCCTGCAAACGTCAGTGCATGCATGAAACGCCAACCCACAGGACTCACCGGGTGCTCCAAATTGTTTCCTTCCTAACACGCCAAACATGATAATCTGAGCCGCAGCTGTTGTCAGTTCCGGACCTTCTTTGCCGTCCAACAAAACGATGAGCTGAGGTGCAACTGCCGAGAACCAATCTTCTGGAGACACAATAGTGGGAGGCGATGTAATGATGCGAGTCACAACGGCCATGGCTTCTTGCGTGATGTTGGCGCCCCGTTTCTGAGGAGCCGCAGCCTCTGAGGCTTTGATTGTACTGCTGGGATGCACAGAAAAGACGAATTCCATGGTTCCTCGCACGCCGTCCGGTCGCAACGGGATCAGCGTCAAGATCTTCATCAGCTCGGGGCGGAGCCATGACGGCGCAACGTTGGGCTTAATGAGAGCATTCAACACCGGCAAAAGGTTCCAAGCGCCGTTCCTAGACCCTTTGTCAGAATGCGATGCTTCTAAGACGCTTGGCCAAGCCGAATTTACCTACCCATCGATGAGCTCCTGGAACTCTCTTTGGGCGGCTTCTTTCGAAGCGGCATCGGCGGAAGGGTCAAACGCCCGTTTTCCGGCGTCAAGAATGCCGTCGGCGAGCTTGGATTTTGGGTCCTTCTCGGGGGTGTCTGATTCCATGGCGGCTGATTCTTGATGTGAGAGACTTCAAGATCCCGTCTTAGTAATAATTCACTGACGTCGGTGCTAGAAGAGACGATGAGTGCGAAGTTGGCAACGGCCCGGCAGTTCTCACTGTGTGGGTTGCGTCACGTGCAGGCGCGCTCACCCACGCGGGAAGTGGTTGCCAGGTCTCAGACGCGTCTCCTTCCCTCTCGCGTTGATTGTATTCCCTAGCTCATGTTGCCGTTCGTTTTATTCGAAGTTTTCCCCCAGGTTCAACTTTTCCACCAACACGCTTTCGCTACGCACCACTTGCAGGAGCCAATGCCGGATACTCAACTTCGCCGGGGCTCAATTCGAATCGCGACCTGGAGACCAGCTGGACGCGCCTTACCCGATCGATCTACGGGCTCTCTCGCCCCGTGTCTGCCCCAGACGCGGTGGTTTTTCGCACGACGCCTCCCCTTCAGTTCTCCGACTCTCATTTTCCTCACGGAATGTCTATCGCAGACCCTCGGCACGGATTGTGAGACCACGATACGTCGCTTCCGAGCCTGTAACAGGACCTCGCTTGCCGCGGCTGGATCTATTGTGGCCTCGACAAATGCAGTCCCGCCGAGAGAATGGGTTTCGGAACTTAACCCTAAGTTGCCCTTTGGTTCAAGTATTGCGTCTGCAGTCGTCGACTCTGCCTTTTAAGTCCGCCTGGCTGCAGCAAGGCTTCGCCGCTGAAAAGTGGTGTAAGCTGAGCGAGGCCGACGTGGACGGACCGGCAGGGAACACAGTCCAGTCACCACCTGGTGCGCGAAAGGAGGGTTACTATGAGTCGTTGTGTAAGAGCCTCTGGTCTGAGGCCGCTCGTCAGAACCCATCCGCTGGAACCAGTACTCTGGCCAAGAATAGGTCGATTGGGGGTGACAGCAGACATGACTCGCGGGATCTTGCTGGCAGCACACTGCTTTTTCCAGGCTTATGATAGACCCAAGTGGCGGCTATCGACCTGTGTGAGGAGACCGGTGGGCAGAGCGCAGCGTTGGCCACAAACAGTCAGCATCGAAGTTTCTTCAACATCGTCGTGGTCTTCCCTTGCCGGTCGCACTCCAGTGTTGCGAGGATTCCATGGCTACGCACGGAAACTTTTTGATCTGACAAGACCAATTGCCATGCTGACAGCTCTCGGCACCCACACCTCCAACCACGGCTTGGGACTTACTCAGCAGAATAGCTGCCCGCATCGGATCTCGCAGCCAGTCGGCGTCCCCCCGAACCACACCCAGGCAACTGCCCTGGATGTGACATGCCTGCATGTGATCTGGCCAGGCGCATCAGCCTCCAGTCGTGGGTTCTGTCCCACGACATCGGAGGACGCCAAATCCCCGTTGTTCTCCCCCGGAGATCAACACTTCCCCGTTGTTCGTTCAGTCATGAATCTCAACGGATGAGAGCGCGGTAGTTTATGGATGTCTTTCGTCCGCGCGGAATGCCCTCCTTTGTCCACCCACACAGACGGAGAGGAAACGAAAACTTGTCCCAGGAGGCCGTGCGATACAAGCAGAGAGAGTCTTTTCGATTGTTCAGGGCCCGCCCAGACTGCGATTCAGCTTGTCGAATCCCTGCTGAGCTGAGTATATGAAGGCTGCGGCTCGTGAGCAGAGGGCAATGCAAGCGATCCCCGCTGCACTCTGAGAAGGAGGAGGGGGGCTGTCGGACATATCCAATCGATTCTGGGACCCATCTTGTGTTGGAGTCAAAGTTTTGTGCTTGTCCAGAACCGTGTAGGTATGGACGGCAGCTCCTTTTCAAACCGCTCAGGGAGCGCTTATTCGAATCAAAGGGCAGGCCATCGGAAGGTAGCCCTGGTTGCCATCTCTCCAGCAATGGCGAGATTGGCAACCCCCTGCGACTGGGGATAAGTCACACCTATGTCTTTCCAACCACTTCTGATACAGGTGCTAACTCGTTCGGACAGGACCGAACACCACGATACGCGAGCAGGGGGCATTTGGGTGCGGTTGATAGTGTTTTGGGGCTGAGAACGGGGAGCAGATGGGCCCAGAAACATGGCGCAGGGTGCCCTACTTTAAACTTGGCCGCAGTCCACGGACAACCCTTGAAACTTGCATTGGCTTCCAAATGCTTCTGCAGAAAAAGCTCGTCAATGCTCCAGGAACATCCCATCAATTGAACAATTTGAAGCTTGTCGCACTCGGCCAACAATCTTAATCTTCGCAGTGGTCCGAAAGCCACTCATTCGCTAGAGTGACAGCGGCCCCACCACAAGAAGCTTGATTCGCTTCCCCCATTCGCAGACTTCTGAAACCCGCTAGACAGTCGATCTCGGGCCTAGGCTACCCCCAGCACTTTGACGTCACTGTCTGCAGCCATGCCAGGAACGGCTTGGGGCCAAGAACAAGGCCTTGTCCGCCGCCATCTCATTCAAGGCAGGAGGGTTAGAGTGAGAAACAGTCAGCAACGGCGGGACAACAGACAAACACAATAAACTTCTCCCTCCCGTCCTCTCTCACCCGTCGTCACGCACGCGACGAGTTTTCTTGTTTCTCCCGGCGAGGCCTCTGAGAGTCCTTCCGCTTGATCAGGCCCGGTGCTGCATCGGATCGTGTAATTCGCCGTTTACGCTATTGCCCCTTTGTGTTGTCACACTCGGGATCGATTGGTTTGTCACGTTTTTATCGAACTCGCATCATCGAATCGTCTCCTACGCAGAGTCATCATCATCATGGCTCTGCTCCGCGCGTCTCTCCTGCCTCTGGCGCTTCTGCCGGCAGTCCTCGCCGCTCCCGCCGATCCACCTGACGCGGTCGTCGATCCCTCACACCCAATGATCACTCCTCCACCTACCCGCGTCCGCCGCAGCCCCGACCTCACCGATGACATCGGTAGCTACGTCCACAGCGTTCTAGGCGGCCTGGGCAGCGATGTCGCTTCGTTCGTCGCCTCCGGTGTCCCCAACTTCTTCCAAAACTTCCCGACCGGCAGCGCGGTCCTTAGCTCCCTGGGGATCAGCGACGGTGATCTCAAGGCACAGCCCACCCAAGTCCTGAATGTCCCGTAAGTACATCTCGCAGCACTCACACACACGCCGGAGCACCCTCCGGGAGGCGAAAGCCAAAATAAGACTTCTCCTGTGTAACCCCAAACATCACATCATGCTGACTGTTGCCTGCTTCCCAGGGCGTACGGCAATTGGACCGACGAGGGCTGGAACGTCCGCATTCACGGCAACGTCTTCAAGCAGCCCAACATCAGCCAATCCAAGGTCGATGACCTGGCCAACATCTTCCTCATCGACGTCGACGTCGATCAGCTGCCCGCGGATCAAGCAGCACAAGCGCGCAATGTCACCAAGTCCATCTTCGTCGTCCAGCAGGGCGACCAGAATGTCACCATGGACTTTGTCAACGACGTGGCGGTACGCCCTGGCGCGAGCGGAGGTGCCGTCAATGCGCGCGGCGGCGCCCAGAGGGTCAATCTGCCGTACCTGACGACCTCGGAAGGCGACTTTGACGCGTTTGTGAAACTGCAGAACACCACGGGCAGCGGCGGCGAACATTTGCTTCCGGGCAACGCGACGAGCTCCATCCAGACGCTCAACATGTACACCAATGGCACGTTGACGGGTAATGCGACAGCGTACCTCGTGCCTACTGAGGGCATCACGGTCTTGTCAGACATTGACGACATCTTGCGCATCACCAAGATCTACCAGCCCAAGGAGGGTCTCCTCAACTCGTTTGCCCGTCCATTCACGCCCTGGGAGAACATGCCGGAGATCTACGCCAACTGGTCGGCGTCGATCCCCGACTTCCACTTCCACTACCTGACCACCACGCCGGAGCAAGTGACGCGCAACTACATGGAGTTCATCTACAAGACCTACCCCCTGGGCAGCTTCGACACCCGTCCGCTGAACTTCTCCGACGTGAGCGCGACCTTGTCGATCCGTCGGTTCCTGCTCGACAAGATCTTCCAGACGTTCCCGCAGCGCAAGTTCATCCTGGTCGGCGACACCACGAACTCGGACGTGATGAAGGCGTACCCCGCCATGTTCAAGGACTACCCCAACCAGGTGCTGTGCATCTTGTTGCGCAACACCAGCGCCACCGACGATGGTGACAAGTTCCCGTATAACACGGAGGGATTCAAGGACATCCCGCAGAACAACTACATGTTTTTCAAGGTGCCCAATGACCTCACGAATCTGGACGTCAGCAACGCACAGTGCTGGAACCAGACCATCCCCCAGAACGTCACGTTCAAGACGCAGGGACTGCCGTTTGGACTGGGCAATGCCGCTGGATCCCTCTCACCGCCGGCGACGTGGGCACTGGCTGTTGGTATGCTGCTTCTGAGTGTTGCAGCCTTGGTATAAATACGGCTTGGGGTGTTTTTGTGAGATGACTTTATGATACTTAATTGCAGTACATTGATATTATTGCCTTGTGACCCGCTTCCTTCTCGCCCCACGTAAACATAGAACATCCAGATATATCCGATAATAACGACAATCACACCGTACGTGCATCAGGTTTCTTGAGGTATGGGACGGACAAGCTAGCAAGGGGCCATGCGGGCTGAAGAGGAGGGCGTCTCTCGCAACGTACGCGTGCCAATGCTGCGGTGTCGGAGTATTCCCCGATGGATGTGACTGGGTAAGGCGACTTTTCGGGGGCACCTGAAGGGTTCCACGGCCCGGTCGATATGCTGCAAATGTCTCATTCTGCACCCAACACGCAAGTATGGGGAACAATGCCAGACGGAGGGCCGGAACGCTGGCTCTGGTGAACGTGATTGGACACCCACTTTGATGCAGGTCGTACTCCCACGTACCCATCCATGCGTATTTACGGTGTGCCTCTTGTCTGCTCTGACCTGGCTGCCTCTTGGCCTCCTCTGAACGCCTGGCTTGATTGGATTGCCATGCAGCCGGTGCTGCAAGCGCCTCTTTTCGATCTTGATACCTTTCTTATTGCTCCCAAATGGTTATCGCCGGGCTGCAACAGGGTTACCACAAATAACCCAAGGCGACTGACGGTGCCACTTCTCTCTCATGGGGCTCACGGCCAGAAACCGGGACCGTCCATCGCCTTGCCTGCCGGTCGCGAGAATTCCAGTGAGAGTGAAGTGTGACGGAAAGAGTTTCCCCCTCTCAAAGTTCTGCCGCGGGCAATGCGACTCGGGTGGGATGCTCCGGGCCGATCTGATCCTTTTTGGGTACCGAAATCGGGATGTAAGGCGGCGGGGCCTTGTCCACCACCTTCGGTCTTGGTGATGGCTGGGAGCCTCTACCGGACTTTTGGAAGTTGTAAGCCGCTTTTTTCCTGAATCTGTCACGAGCGGCCACTGTGACAACCCAGGTGATATAGGGCCATGCTGTGCTGACGGCAAAGGGGTGTGCGCCTACCACACCACCAGTTTCCGAGGGTAAGGACCCTCCAACTGATTAGTGGCGTGTTGGCCCTCGGGAGAGCTGGTCAGGATCCCACTCGGTTGCAGTTGACATTGAAACGGAGGTATATAATATGCGCCATGTTGATATGTCAGTGGCGGCGAGTGGTGGTCGCACACCAGGCGCAATCGAGATTGATGGACCCCAGACAAGCTGAAGGTGGCAGTATGGCCTGAGTTATTTGTTGTTGTAACAGCGGGGTGCTCACTACAGTCATCTTTTCCGAGAGTCAGGAACCTCCAGCTAGCCAGCGCAGGTTGCAGACGCCCCTTTGATGCATTAGCCACGAGGGGCAGGTACGTTGAGAGGCTCTGTGTCTTATGTAAGTCCAGTGGCGTGTCAAAGTACCTTGGCTGGAAAGTATGGGCTGGGTACTGTACACAGATGTGGAGGCTGTCAGGGCACCATTGAACAGGACGGGGCGGGATAGGTTGTCATAGGCTGGAATGATACACGATTTGCGAGAAGGGCTGCAGTGGGATGGTCTTGGAGGCAGGTGGCGCAGCAGGTGACCATATCGTGAGTCGTGATGTCGACTTGTTGGCGCAATGTCGACGGCTCACGCAAAGACGGTGACCACGACATGACCCGCGAGCCGCAATCTCGCCTCTCCGGGCGTAGAAAAGGACAGTTAAGGTGTTTCGAGAGAGGCGACCGTTGTGTCAGTCGGGTATACGTTTTCTCGAGATGCCGCGACATTTGTTGCGACGGATGCCGCGATGAAATCTGCGTCAGCGACCAGAGGTACCTGTTGACCGTTCAGCATTGTTCAGTCATCAAGCCTTCACAGGCCTCGGTCTCGTTTTCGTGTCGTCACATCTGGTCTTACCTGGCCTCTCTCGTGCATCTGCATGGCGCGCATCGCATAGCCAAAGGACTCCCATCCTAGGATGGCATCCAGCGCAATGCAGCCGATAAAACACCTCATCTTATCGCAGACATGACCCGGGGTGCTTGTGATTACATGAGGGCTGCTGTCGAGATGGGTGTGGTGTGCGTTGCAGCCGCTACCCGGGGTCTTGGAGCATTCCGTCGGAAATGCTGCTGGGACTTCCGGTGTAGAGACATCAGTAGGTTGTAATTACCGCGTGGATACTGTCGTCGTGTCGTGGTGGCATTCCACTTTGAGAAGCGGGTCCAAGACCGACATTGAGCAGAGGCACACACTGATGTTGGATGCAGAATTGTCACAGTGGGCGTAGGTAAGGAAGGTATGAGAGCCATGGAGTCGAAGACCACACCACAGCCAAACGAGAGGAAGGAAGGTTGAGGGATGAGAGATGTCGAGGAAGGCGGACCCGGAATCGGGCTCCACTCGGCCGCATGTGGTCTGTGTCACCTACCTTACCCGCAGTGACCTGTGAACCCGGTAGCCCCGTAGTGTCGCCCGTTGTCATGCTGCTGCGGTGATTTTGGCGCAGGTTCTGGCGCGGCATGGAACAACGGTCGGTTGTGGGCCTCCACTTCCACATCTTCTGTACCGTACCTATTGGGAAAGGTAAGGTAGGGTCTGAGGGCATCAGATAGGCTTGGTGGCGCTGTGTCACCTCATACTGCCTGACTCCGTGGCTGCTATTGCCATCCGTCTACAGAAGAGAAACTTACTGCGCGTCGCATGCCTTGCGCAGCTAGCGTCCTGCTGTTGGTGCTTACATCTCCTGCCAAGCCATATCTTCGCCTGTCCGTCTTGCTTCCATCAGGGTGTCCGTCTCGGAGGTGGTCGGGCAGATGCGGTGTTTGACGGAGTTGGGGTGACATAATTAGCCCGGCTAACTTTCGGCGCTGCGGCGCGGGCTGGGGTTGGGGCTGGGGGTCCGACTTAGGTGCTTAGCAAGTTCCATGGCGCTGATGTGGAGAGTCAAAACGGCGACGGCGCGGGCGCGCTGTGTGTTGTGTTGCGTGTGTCCGCTGCTGTGTCACCTCTCTGTGCGACACACCTTCATTATCTCACCGTTGGTCGACCATACAGCATCGCGCTGGATGACATGCCTCGAGCAAGCCTTACCTAATTCAATAATTCAGTCGACCTCAGCGTGCTGACCAATTCGAGATGTCGCGGAGAAGGTGTCATTGACAGCCGTGATACCGGACCTCGCATCAGTCATCCATGAAGTGAAGTCGCAAGTCCTTGTTCCTGGGAGAGCGAGATCAGACTCCACTTTTCCCATATAACAGGTACTCGTCTAAGGTAAATGTACCTTGCCTTACCCAAGTAAGGTAGGCATTGTGATTGCCTGTTGGGGTGGGACCTTCCGTTGGCTGTAAGTTGTAAGTGTAAGTGCAAGTGCGAATACGTCCACGCGTGCCTGCCCGCTTATGGTGTAAGTATCGTCGACCGAGCACATGCAGCCAGGTCTTTTCTATCATGGAGAAGTCTGGAAACAAGCCATCATATTCACCGCCTAGCAGGCCCTGCCTTGCCTTCAAGTGCGTGGCTTGACTGACTTGGGTAAGGTAGGAAGACGTATCGCGACGGAATAAGGTAGGTAGGTACGGAACCCTGCTCGCCTTCTCGAAGCACGGTACCTTTCACAGGGATGAAAGAATCAATTCCTGGCTTTTGAGGCTGGCCGTAGACAGCATAGCGCTAGACGTATCTGTATCTTCCAGTAAAATATAGGAAAGCACCTACCTGCTGCCCTACGTGCTCCAATCGCAGGAATGCAATGCCAGTATGGCCTGAGGTCGCACACGCAACCCGTCGTCTCCAGCGCAGGTGGTGAGGCAGGCGCTTTCCATTCTGGGATATCCTTGCTGTCCGTCTTCGTTTGCCATTTTTTGCCGTCGCTCCCTTTCAACACCAACAACACCTGAACCATCAAACATCAGCCAGCACCAACGGCACCGGACGGCTCCAGGCTGCTGCGTCAGATGAGGCCGCTTGTTTCTGCCGTCAACCAATTGCCGTCGCAATAAGCTCGTATCAGAAGGTTTATTCGACCCTGGCCTCGCTTCTGCCACTGCTCCCACGCCTTATTCTTCGGCATCCAAGGATCCCAAGCAGGCGACAGGTCACAATGGATGAGTTGTTCTGCCAACCGCATCGACGCCTTGAAAACACCCTCGCACGTGCAGCATGTAATACTCGCGACACCGACATTCTCACCATCAGCACTGGCATACTTGACGCCAACCGTCAGCCAACACCAACACCGCCTACGCCGGAAAGAAGAAAAGAAGACTGTGTCTTTGTCACTGCGGAGGGGCGACTGCCGCAACACCAAGATCAAACCTGTCGACACTAACGTAATGACCGCCTTCGCATCCGAGATGCTACGATGAGAATATCTCTTTTGACGAAGCTCCAATCAAGGCTTGGCGATTGGGGTCATCTTACACCTCGCCTGTCTCTCACCCACGGATCCCTTGCGGATATACACCATGCTTTGAGGTACCTTACACTGCCCTCCCTGCCCGGCCTTGACCTGCTTCACCCCGTCTTAATGCTGCAGCCCGCTGATGATCTAATCCAACCCAATCAGGTTCATGTAGTACAAACTCGTCAAATCGGTTACAACCTCCACCACCACCACCACCACCAACAGCCTGCATTGGACAACACCAATGCTCGGAGACCCTGGTTCTCCATGCGTGGGTCCCAGCCTGCCGGCCTGCCGGCATGAGAATATCGAATCCTTCTCGCTCTGCCTTGTCGTCAACGACCCCGAATCGCCATCAGGCGACACCCTAATTGCTACCTTGGACGAGGTGGTTACCAATTTGCCTATGGCGGACTCGGCTCGATGCAGGGCTTCTCTTTTCCACCGCGGCCGACCTTTGTACTCAATCACGCCGTCTTCCGCCGACCCCAACCCTGGTGGCCATAGCTCCGCCTGTCGCCGATTTGGACGACATCCGGCTCTGAGAGATCCCCGCTGACCTTTCAAAATGTACCTCTCTCGACACAACCGCCCTTTTCCGCTCGGTCCAATCAGATGCTCTCCGCTCCACGATCTCATTGCAGCGTCACGATCGTGATCGTTGTCCCGCGATGCAGGTCTGCAGCAGGCTTGCGTATGCTGTGCCTCTATACCAGTCGCTCGTCGTAGCATCCCCATCTTGGGCATGCGCTTGTTATGGCTGTGCTTCGCTTTCGCCTGCGCACGAATAAATGATTCGCAGGACTTTTGGCTACCTGCCAATTCGACGGCCCACATTTTGCGTGACACATGCATTCTCAGCGTCCTTGGATGTCGAAGAAAGACTGCCAATTTTGGACTACGACTTAGTGTCACATCCGCTCCATATGGACGCAATCACTTTTCACGCTGGCTGCTGGCTACGGATGCAGGACGAAGTAGTGTGCTTCTGAGTTTTTTTCTGATTACCGATTAACACCTGCAATATCCGCCTATCAGGCCCATCGCCTCCGTCAAACTCCTGGGCAAATGATGGATATCCGATACAGACTGAGACCCCAATCTCTAAGCCATGTCGTTTTGTCTTTCTCTGCGCAGATTATCTGCCCAAACCCCAGCTGGCGGCCGGATCCGCAGAGCGTGGTCCTCTGCTTCTTAGTCGGCCTTTGCAGGATTTTGGCTTCATGTAGCCACGTCCCGGTTGGGCTACTATGATGCCATGCCGGACGAGGCGAAGAAGTCACCTCAACTTCTACTTATCGGTTGTACTGAGCCACGTTAGCCATCAGCTGCTATGAACATACACATTGAAATCACTTACAACAACGCAGTCTTCGCATCGGGCGCCGTGGACATTGACCCAGCCAGGACAGTCAACACCATGCTTGTATCTGTTGACGCAGGGATAGCGATCCATATTGTATGGCGGCTGTGGAAAATTTCGACCGTGAAATGGGTGGCTTTCGAGTCAATTCGGTGAAAGTGGGATGAGGTATCCAAGTTGTCTTGCTTGTGTGGTTTGCAGGAGTCCAGAGACGTTTGGACAGCGTGCTGGGAAGCACACTCTTTATACTCGAGGTCTCGGATTTCGGCTTCTGGTAACAGGCTGAGGAGAGATTGATTTGCATCTGGTCACGCTTCCCCTACTTGCAGCACTATCTTCTCGAAAACGATGGAACGGATGCAGAAATGCAGGCTGACTGCTCACAGGCTGCTAAGAGCGGCAAAACTCCATTGGAACGATGCAAGGCCTGTCGACAACACACGGTAGACAAGAGGGTTTACCCACTTTGATACTATATCTGCGCGTCTGCACGATGTGTGACTTCGCCCGTGGCTCGCGGCCCATCAATGACGGATAGACAATTGGGGATTGGCTCCCGCACTGGAACGTGGCTTGCAGACACCAACCACAGCAAGGAAGATGAGAATTGACAGGAGAGTTGCAATGTCAGTCAAGCAACTCTTCTTACCCGGGTTTCCCGATGGAGGATAGGCCTGTCCCTCCTCGGCGCCTTGCTGGCCCCTCAGTCCCTCGGAGTGGGTACGCCAAGTATCTCCCAGGAGCAGTTTCCAGCCGAGAAGCTACCAGAATACGCGACCTCAGAACGCCTTGGGGTTGATGGATCTCAGTTTTGGGCTTGCTGCAGGGTACCGCCGTGAGCGGGCACCAAAAGGTCGTGCGACGCGAGACGCAGCTGGACGCCCATGAGGCTCAAAGGGGTGCAGTGATGAACATCACGATCTGCAGGAGCCCGCGACCTGACAGGCGGGGAGGGGCGGATGAGAAGCCGTTGGTGTTACTGGATTCGCCGCTCCTGAAATACATATGAGCAATGGTTTCTTACCACCGACTGACCATCATCAATACTTGTAATATTTGTCAAAACCCTCCCTTATAGGTGAAGCGAGCAGACCCAGGCACTCGCGCCCTCCACGACAGCTTGGGAGAGAAAATCTGCTGCGGGACGGACACGGACGAAGCGGCAGAACAGGCGGATGGGTACAAACGGCGTATGCAGCGCTTCATGTACATCAAAGTACCCTCGCCGTGGCACCACCGCAGCTGCACGCCGGCGTTTCTAGTCTGGCTGACCTCCCAAGTTTCTCAGCTAATGCAGCAATATCCAAAAAGGGTTGGGGTCTCGAGGATCATTCGCAGCAGAAACCTGCACCATGTTGTATTGTACATGGCAACGTCGACATCCTTCCCCATCATGCCATGTACCCAGCACGCGAATGCATGCACAGTGACCTTGGAACCGGGACTGAACATGAACAACCAAAAGACTGGAGGAAAAGGAATTGCCGATGCAAATCTCGCGTCCGATACTCCCATACACTCTCTACGACATGCCCAGACCTCACAACAACACGTTTCACTGATGGCAGCCTTGAACCTTCGACGCACTTCATAATGGGTTGGGAATCCAGGCTGCGCCGGCGAAACGGAAGCTTCCACTGGCTTTGCTGCCTGGCTGGACTCCGACCTGAATGCAGCTTGTTTCGTCGTTGAGCAGAAAGCGTTGCATTTGAGGTCCTCTCGTCAACCTCCACCTGATTGATATCTGCACTTGGATGGACTCAGAAGCGCCCGCGCATGAGAATCACAATGCAGAGCCAGGATCAAGGCACAAAAAAAGAGAAGCGCAGCAAATTGTGGATTGGCGAGCCGTCGAGACAGCACGCGAGCGCAGACACGTTCGACGACACACCCGGTGTATCGAGGAGGCCAAGTGGGACGAATCATCCAGGGGGGTTGGAAAGTCAAGATATTCGAGCTCCGCTTTCGCTGTCTCCTCGCAGAGTACTTCAATGAGGCGGTCCCGGCTTCCACCCGCATGGCAAGCTTAAGCCGGGAGCTAGAGTCTAGCGGATCCGTGTTTGGTCTTTTTCGAAGACGCCTTGTTGAAGATGGAAATCCAGAGATGGTATTTGGTTCTCGATGTCTCCGGCAAGGAGCGTGTCAACCCAATCTCAAGAGAAAAAGCTTGACTTCTGGGTTGTGGTAGGAAGTACGGAGATCTCGCAGCCTTTGTGTTAGACGACGACCTTCTGAAGACGTCTTGGCGGGCCTTCGAGGGCTACGATACCATTCTCAGACTTTTGCATACAGGGCGGGTTGACTTCCCATCAGAGAGGCACACCATTTGCCAAAGTTGGTGCTGATCAGATCCCTGACGACGCGGCAGAAGCTTGAGGTATGCATGCTTCCGCTTCAGCTGTTGACCATCATGGCCATCCAAGCTTGCGAGACGTCAAAGCAGGCTATCACAAGTGGCCCCTTTCATCCAACAGCGGACCATGACCGATCCTATCCTTCAATAGCAACTTGGCGCATTGATGCAAATCATGGCTCCCGCAGCCTGTATGGCTGCACGACGGCAGACCTGGCTCACGCGGCGCCAGATAGACAAGCTGCTGAGGCAAAGGGGGACCGCGCTCCAAAGATGATAAGACTGCAGTCTCTTCTGCGTTAGGAAAGAAGCTGTGATTCACGACACACATCGGCATGCAACAAGTACCTCGAAGACTTGGCTTGTACATGGGTAGGCTGGGTCGAAGTCATGTCCTCGAGTAAAGGTTTAGAACAGCAACTCGGCCACGTCTGTCCGACTGGCAGCAGTAGATGCAAACGGGCGCTGCGAACCTTCCAACTGAGGCGTACTTTTATTTATATCTTGTTTTTGATTCGCTGTTAGCTCCGCCCCCCTCCTCTTGACTGCGGTTTGGCACTTCAAAGCATCTACTTCGTCTCCCGCCAGCGCAACGTGGGACTTGGAAGGAAATATACTTTCGTCTACCTTGCAGACGCTCTGGGTGCCGCGGTAGACTCAAATCGACCTGGCGATGCCGAGAGAAGTGTGCCGCGGACGACCCTGTACGAAGATGCCCGCGGATGGTGGAAACCCGCCAAAAAACCAACCGAGCTGCTCGCATCCCGGCCGGAGGGTTGAGCGTACGGGTTGCAGACGGCCGTACCCGACGTTGTGTCCGAAGGCTTCTTTGGTGGCGCTAGCCAGGATGTTCCAATGGCATCAATGCCATGGTCCTTGGACTGATGGGCAGCATCCCTAGTGTTTCAGTGGGACATCGGTTGAGGATAGTCTTTTGACTTCCCCAGGGCTCACCTCAGCAAACCCCTCCTATTGCCTGTTACGGATCCCCGAGTTCGGTCCCAAGACACGCGAGGAAACGTAAGGGCATTCCAGAAAGCCTTGGGTGCAGTTGGAAGGCCAGAGGCGAGGCGCGGGGCTATCAAGACAGGAAGCCGACTTGGCGTCTTCTGCTCTCTTTTCCAGAAAGCCCAGTTGACGTTACACATGCCCCAGGAGGCACCTAGTGCACACAGTTGGGTGGGCGGACGACTAGGATACCGGGATCGCCTTTAATCCTTGAGACGAAGATTGGACTACCGGAACATCATCTCGACGTTGCCCACAACTGGAAACAAGTCCGTCTTTCGCTCTGACCTCGCCGGAGGTAGATTTCTGTTGACTTTGGCTGAGTGCTGTCTTCCCCCCAAAGCAACAGACGACGGCATTAGTGGGCGGAACCAGGACAGTCCAACAGTGCGAGCTCTTCTTCCAACCTACGCGCTACAACTCAAACTTTTTGACATAGCCAGGACGCTGGGAATCGATAAATACAGAGAGGGCAAGGAATCCTGATCATCACGCGTACTTTTCGATTCAATGGGGCATGCAATTTGGGCAGCATAGGTCGTGTAAGGGCAGAGCGGCAACCGGCGCTGCATAATACTGCTTCGTGGGATTTCGGGCGCATAGGACCCATGCATGGCAGCGGAAGCATGACTTGGGCGTCCCACGACCGGCCCCAAACCTTCTGCTACTACGCGCAAGCTCTTGCGAGTGATGGCGTCAAGAGAGACTTCCCCCCTTTTCATCCCCGCCAAGGAGGAGTCTGCTCCCTGAATCAACCTCTCAGACACGACCGGAGCGCGTCCCGGCATGGGCGACTGCCAGGAAAGACTATGGCTGAGAAGAGGCAAGAAGCCAGCAGGAGACAAGAGACTAGTATCAACTAGAGCACGTCGTTTCTGCAACCCGCAAAGTATATCGAGGTGCCGAAGCGACTTGGCCTCACACCAATTCTTGCGCTATGGAACCAAGTGTTGTATGGCGGTCATCTCGCCTGCCCAACTTGCAGACATGGAGCAGAGAAGCATCAAAGAGGACCCATCCATTGAAAACCCCGGGTCCCGGGGCTACGTGCCTTACGGTGCGCGGTCATGCTGAATGGAACCAGGAACTTCCTACCTTAGCGGCCGCTGCATCCTGGCCAGGATTTGGGTCAACCAAGTAGCATTTCGGATCCGGACGGACCACGATGGGCTGCGGTATCATTTGGCGGAAGGGCCAGGGAAAGCCACATTCGGGATGGCCCTAGCCTCTGAGTAGCCGACTTGTTTCCGTCTTTGAAGGCCTAGGCCTCAACAGATGCTTCTTCTGAGGGGTGAAGGAGATGGATGCCTGGTCCCCGAGCACCGAGACACGCACCTAAGCGTTCCGATTCTTTCCTTCATCGAATCCAAACTGCTTCGTCGGTGGCTGGCAGCAGTTGTTTCTCCTGCTTCCGGCCCATACACTGGTGTGGATGCGCGGCCTTTCGGGCAGACTCAGCAGCACTGTAGCAGGTAACGTACGTCCTAAGGGAAGGGCCATCGAGATCCTCGCGCACATAGACTGCTGCGCCATATGCAGGTTTTAACCGGCAGGAGAGGGGACAGAAGGCGATCTGCAATGGAGCAAGCAGTGTATGCAAAGACGCCTGCATTGCCCAGCCTGATGAGTGCTTTTTTCGCGCTTCAAACCTCTATGGTGGATTCTTCTAGTTGGCCCGCCTCTGCTGTGCCTCGTTCTGAATTCGGCTGTCCGACAAGCTTTTCTTTTGCGGATTCATCCTGACCGTACCATTGCTACTTGGTCATGGCCTCACCACGCCACCTCGCTTTCTGTCACCTACGCTTATCGACGAGATAATGAGATGGCCCCGAGGATCTGGCTCAAGTCGATACATTAGGTGGATTTTGGCGTGATATTGACGGCAGCGAAAGAACTTTGCTAATGGGACCGGCGGGCGATACCATGCGAGTCAGAAAAGGCCAAAACGGGGCAGATCTTCTGCCTTGTGGGCGGGCGTTATAGCCCCCAGGGTTGGGATTGGGAGAACGCTGTGGATTGTCGCTGCCAGCTGTGCTTCTCGGTGCGCGCTCTCGGCTTCTGATGGCCAGCCCGAGACAGCTGTTTCTGCAGAACGACCGATGTCTTTAGTGGCTGCGCCTGCTGTTGGAGACTTCCTCCAACATGCGTCTGTCGTTCGTTACGCTGTTGGAGTTCCAGAGGCATTGCCGTCTTCACCGTACATGCGCCTGCGCCAACGCCACTGGGTCCTCCAGACGTGCGAGTTCAGAGTGCAATCATCAGGGTCGGGGGGTTGGAAACTCCCGCCTACGTGTCTTTCTGCGAGGATGGAGCAATCTCACCAGCCTGCCAAAAACAGAAGCAGATTATCGTGCAGCGCCCACTCGGGGCAATAAGCCCCTTCAGACCTTGTCTGGCGTTGCAGTAACAGGACTCTGACCGCTCAACAACACACGTATCTGTCGATATCCAAGGAGGCGTGATCCATCAACCGTTTACCAGCCTGCGGACATGATCCCTAACATTGATTTGGTGTCGTTGGCTCGGTTACGTAAGGTACCAGATGGAGGGTGAGTACAACGTGCGCAATAACGCCGCATCAGCAGGCGTCGTCGAGAGTCTTGACACTTGCCGTCTTCCCTGTCGTTTTCCTCGATTTCGTACAGTCTGGGAAAATTCCGGTTTGGGCCCATCAGTCTTTGAGCGGGCCCCTGGAGGTCTCTGGCGGGGATGGCACGGGGACCGCAGGCTCTTGGGTGCCGTTGAGTCGTTGAAGTCTGACAACGTCAACGTTGATTGACTGGAGTTTTGTCCGAGAGCTTCTATTCGTCAATCATTGGGGCAACTTCTGTCCCACGTACGTCACTTATGTCCTGGGATTTTGCCCACCTTTGACGAGACCCAAGGTCAGTTGTTGGCCCTCGCACTGAAAGACAGGGTTTTCTTTCGATCTTCTCTCAATTGCGAATCGATATCTTGTTGAATTGAATGGTCTTTAGTCAGCAGGCATGACTCTGCAAGATGGGCAAGTCGAGTCAAGATGATGGGTTTTGTTGCAAACCCAGGCAACCCTGCTCTCCCGTCGTTGCAACAGCCTACGGATACCAGTATGTAGGTACACTACGCCATACTCTGGTAAGCGCGGGGACGACACCCGGCCCCCACGGTTCATCCATTTCCTCCCTCTGCGCTAAGAGTCCGGCCAGCCGTCATCGTGGCATGATTTCTCAGGGAATGATGGGCGTCCTGGCATTGCGCCAGCGCGAGAAGAGTTAGGTTGGCTACCGGGGGACTCTGTACCCTTAAGGGTCCATACATGAGACAATCGAAGCACGGTGAAGGGTCTGGACTCGGCGATTTCACTAAGACACGCACTCGCCACCGCGGACGCCGGCCGGAGAGAGCCCATGAACAATACCATTGTTGGTATATGTGCGAGGGTAGAAGCGTAAAAGTCCCCAACGCTGCGACCCTTTCGCGCTCATGGCCTCTTCTGAAGAAAGCTTCTGGAAAAAACTTTCATCTGCAACATACTTCGGCGCGTCTCGCTCAATGGAGCTAGAGAGTACCTAGGTTACACCGGGTTGACCGCCGGCATACACGACGTGACCATTGTCAGCTTTGCTCGGTCATCTGCGCCGACAACGCAGACACACGCAGATTCTCTGTCATCGAATCTGGCTGTTTCTTTCTTTCTTTCGTCGATTTCGTTTTTTTGCCCCCTCGTCCGTCTTCGCCGACCTTACCTATTCCTTGCCTGGCTTGCGGATAGGGGCACATTCTTACCAGGGGCCTGGCCAAACAAACTCTCACCTGAACTGACCGACTTGCCGCTACTTATCGCTACCTAACCACTGGCGCTGACCGCTTACACCTGCTAGCTGCCGCTACCTTGCGGTACTTGCTGTGCCCTGCCCGCTATGTTGTACATTTCAAAGTTTTTCCCACGCTTAATTTCTGCTTTCTTGTCTCTCTCATACACACGAGTGGAGTGGTCATTGACCACGCGCTTGACACGTGTATGGGAAATTGACTTAGGCCGGGGGGGAATGTGTGAGCGAAGGCAAGGGAATGTGGCTAATTAACAGGTGTAGCAGCCCGTCCGGATGCTACTCTCGGCCAGATCCCCGCGCGTGCAAGTGCCAGCTCAAAAGCTGTGTGCTCCGTTCGTCATGGAGACTGGAGTCATGGTCATGGAACCATGGAAACAAACCATGGAGAGCCCCAGAACGACAGGGAAGCGAAGTGGACGAGGGAGAGAAGATCGTTGCTCTGTTTACCGCTGCTTGCAGCCTCGTCACAGGCTTCTTACACCTTTCTTACGCAGTGATTACAGTATCGTTGCCCAATATATTCCCATTTAATTACTCTCGCGATGGGGATTTCGCCCATCATGCGAGCCCAACTATTCGTATCTGCTTGCTTGCCTGCCCGCCTCGTCCGCCTCGTCCGCCTGCCTGGACTCTTTCGATGGAGCATCAAGCCATCCCCCCGCCGTCGCATATCACATCACATATATACACATACACAAGTCTGTTTCCAGGCCGGGCCAGCACGCCTTAGCCCCCGCGATAGCCGGAGTGACCCATCATATCTTGCATCTGCCGAGCTTCGGACCTTTCAGTCAGGTATCGTGAAAACTCGACTGGAAAAAGTTTTTTCATCACCAGTGTACAGTCTTGCGCGGCCCTGCCATCTGAGGGCACCTCGGGCGTCCGAGAGCGAGCCCACTATACGTGTAACCAAAATACTTGTGATTTTGTGAGAAATGTGCCCCTGTTGAGAGGTTCAATTTTTTGTCGTCGGTTAAAACTTTCCTAAATTCACCAAACCCTTTCCCCCCTGTAAGACGGGACGCCGTTGTCAAAGCCTTTTTTTTTTTTTTTTTTTTTTTGTTTTTTGCCCCGGTGGGCCAAAGTAGGGGAAAAAAAAAGGGTAACAACGGCGGGGTTCAAAATAATTCACACAACCGCCCCCAAAGGCCAACAAAATTAGGATTGGGAATGTTCTATATATTTTTTTCTTTCTTCCTTGGATGTTCATGGGACAAGGTATCCGTTTGTGGCGTGTGTGCCCTTGCTTTCTAGGTAGCGAGTTATTGCGTGAGAGAGAAATTCTCCATGTCCGGTCTATATCAAAACGCCCAAACCCCGGTCCGTCGCCCGACCGCCCGGCTCCCGATTGAAAAGATACTCATTTGACGTCTCGATCGGGGGCCTCTTTCTCTCTTCTATCTCTACGGCACCTCTCCGTCGGGGGTGCGCTTCTTGCTTTCTCTCATTTCGCTGAGTCGTATGAGGGAGCCACCGGTATCGTAACGTAGCCTCGAATACGGGGGCACTGCGGAGGACCGAATTGATGATGGCGTTGTCACTCTGACGAGCATCGCTCACCGGCCCTTCTTCATGGCCTCCTTGCGGCGCTTCTTCTCCGTCGCGCGCAGGAGTGCCGTCTTGACCTCGCCCTTTTCGAAAGAATCGAGGTCGTAGTAAACGGGGGCGATTTCCTGCAGCACGGGGTAAATGCATTAGCATTGGCTCTTTGAATTGGGTATAGGTGTGTAACACCGCACAAGGCAAGTGCCGAAAGACAGGGGGGATTGGAGATCGGATCGTCATGGTTTTGCAGAGACGAGTATGGGGCTGTGCGAATGGAGACGGCGCTGTTGGGTAGGATTGGGGTGCTTACCAGTAGCCACTCTGGCCTGATTCCGGTGCAGGTGCGAATGTACTGCTTGGAAGTCAAGACAAATTCGTTGTACAGGACCCATTCGTAGTCTGTCTTCAACACGGTTGAGGGGTGCATCATGACAGCCTGGTCATCCTTGATGGTGCGGTAGACCTTGCCGGACGACTCCTTCATTGCGACCTGCATGAAGAAGCCAGACAGCAGAGCTCGGCGGATGTTTGTGTAGTAGTTCTTGTCCTCAAACGGCGTAGAAATGAGCTCGAGGCCATGAGTCTCCATGATGCGCTTCAGCTGGGCGCGGACATTGTCTGCGCTGCTGAGATGACGGAAGGAGAGGAAGTGCTCGTGACACCACTTCTTGGGGTCAGAGCCGACAACATTGCCCTGGCCCTTGAAGGCGTGGTAGGCGTTGAGAAGGGTGAGATGGTCACCCTCTGGGTGGGAAAAGTGCGACTTCATCTCGTCGGCGCGCTTACGCTGAGCGGCGGGACGAACCCAGATCTGAGGAACGGAGAGTAGCGAGGTGATGGACAAAATCTCGTTGGAGCAGTAGAACTCAGGGGACGAGATGAGCATGACAGCGAGGGCGGGGTCGAGAGGGAACTCAGAGGCGAGAGAGCCGAGAGTGGTGAGCTCGCCATCATCATCGAGACAGGCCAGGTAGTTGAGCTCCTCAAGGGCGCGCATCATGGTTTCAGGGGCAGGGGGGTCCATAAGGTCGAAGTGGACGAGATCCTCTACGCCAAGCTTCTTCAGCTCGAGGACGGTGTTGGCGAGGTTGGAACGCAGAATTTCAGGGTGCGTCTGCTCGATGAGCTCCTTCTTGAATGCGTTCTCTGTGTAGAGACGGAAGCACTTTCCTGGCTTGGTACGACCGGCACGACCAGCACGCTGCTGAGCGGAGGCCTTGGAGATGGGAGAGACTAGGAGGGACTCGACACGAATACGGGGGTTGTAGATCTTTTGCTTGCTGAAACCGGGGTCAACGACGTAGACGATTCCGTCGATGGTCAGCGAGGTTTCGGCGATGTTGGTCGCGACAATGACCTTGCGACCCGGCCTGCCACCCTTCTTGTAAGGCGCGGGTGCCTTGTCGAAGATCTTCTGCTGCTGGTGCGGCGGAAGAGTACCGTAAAGGGGGTAGACGGCCAAGGGCCCGGCATCAATCTCCCTAATCATCTCGTCGGCCTCGAGGTTGATTTTCCTGCAGGCATCCTCGATCTCTTCCTCTCCCGTGAGGAACAACAACACATCACCCTCGCCCTCAGAAGCGTGGATCTGGAGGACCGTCCGAATAGCGGCCTCAACGTAGTCTCTCTCGGGCTCGGGGGTATAGAAGATCTCGACGGGATGGGTACGACCGGGCACGGCGAGGAGCGGTGCGTCGTTGAAGTAGCGCTGGAACTTTTGGGCATCGAGGGTGGCGGACATGACGATGATCTTGAGGTCGGGGCGGCGGGCTGCGATCTGCTTGAGCAGGGCCATGAGGATATCGGTGGCGAGGGTACGTTCGTGGGCCTCGTCGAGAATGATACAGCTATACCGGGACATCTCGTGATCGTGGATTGCTTCGCGAAGAAGCATACCGTCGGTCATGTACTTGAGGATGGTCTTCGGTCCTGTCATATCCTCAAAACGGATGCTGTAACCAACCTCCTCGCCGAGGGTCACATCCATCTCGTCGGCCACACGCTGCGCGACGGACATAGCGGCAACACGACGGGGCTGGGTACAAGCGACCAGCTTGCGGTTCAGCTGGGGAAGCTCGTCGTAAACGACATATTGGGGGATCTGGGTCGTCTTTCCGGAACCGGTCTCACCAACGAAGACGAGGATCTGGGTTTCGTGGTACTTGTCGAGGAACTCTTGCCTAGGGGCTGTCTTAGTGATTGGAACGTTGAGGGTGCAAGTGCAACGAGGGCTTACCTTTGCTTGTGTACAGGCAGATCGCGACGAGTCTGCAGGATCTGGAAGTACTTTTGCGAATGAGGGCGTCCGGTGAAGGCGTTCGTATCAAGGTCCTCGACCTTCTCAGCTTGCTTGGCGGTCGTGGAGCGCTGTGTGAAATCGGCAAATGGCGAGTTGGGGTCGAGATCGCCATCGCCGCCGTTCTCGTCCTTCATGTGCGCAAGGTAAGGGTTGTACTTGGGCGCTTCCTCGGAGTCCTCCTTCTTGACCTTCTTCCTTGAAGCTCCGTCTCTGTCGGCACTGAGGCGCTTACCGCCCTTAGAATCGGTATCCGCCATCGTGGGTCAGATGATCGGAAATGCTGGGGGTTTGCGATCGTGTTGACGTGTCGAAGGGAGCTGCGGAGGGATGAGGTTGCGCCTGACTTTCGACTGCGACAACAGCAACAACGACTGGACTCGAAGACGCAAGCAAAGTAAGCGAGGCTCTCTGGGAAACTTTTTGTTGTCGCGGTAAAAATTTGGGCGGGTCTCCAGCACGGACCAATGAAAGGGTGGGATGATAAGATAACGCAAGCTTATGCATGGAGATACAGTAAGATAAATCTGACGCACTGTATGGAATACTTGGGATGTCTCGAAGGCCAGAACCTAGGCAGTACGGCGCAGAGTCTCTTGATGATCTTTCGCGTATGCTTTTTGGCGGCCTGCTGGTCTTTCTCTGTTCCAGGTAGTAGATTTCATCTTATATTGAGATAAGAAGATTGGACATTTTTAATGCGCTAAGCGACCACTTTTCATGTGTACTTGGTGACTTTGATGAGGTCGACCACGGGGGACGACGGCGATAGACGACGACGATAGAGCATGATGACGATAGACGACGATAATAGTAAGAACAACAGTAACACTATATCGAGCACACAGGAAAAGTAGTCGCTCTGACACAAGAAACACAGGCGGTCCCAAATAAAAACTACCTCTCCCCGTCAAGAGGATGAGATGGCAGTCCCAGAAGACATGCATGGATGAAGTAAGTATCTTGTGTGACAGCGGGCACTGTCCCCTCTCTTGCCTTCTCCAGGGTCCAGGCTCACCGAGTCCACAAATGCAGGTGCAACCAATGGCACCTGGTCTTTGCTCACAAAATCTGGTGCATTTTTGCTTGCGGGTGGCAGCAACGGCATGACTTCTCAGATTACACATCAGAAGGTTGAGTGATCCCACGCCTGAGCCTTTGTCTCTGTTGCCCTGAGGCTCTGTCTCCTGTCTCCATTGCTATTCTTCTTTGGGTATTCAGACATTATAAGCATGAATTGCTGACCCTTCACTTTCACCTTTTTTTCTTGCATTTTTCTATTGAAGCAGGAGCCACTGTGATTTGTGCGCTGAGCAGTTACACCATTCACAGACCGGATCAGTCAGGCGGCACAGCGAGCCCCTCAGACAGCAACGATGGACGTCAGCAGCTTCAACCAACCTACCAGGCCGATCTTTAGCCTGGGCCAGCATGATTCGAACAGAGACCAGCCTCTGGACGACCTCCAGTACGGTCAGCTCATCAATGCCGGTGTAAGTCGCCCTGAAACCCTGGCTCTCACCTCAACCCCACTAACCCCTCCTCCCAGATCAGCTTCGTCACCACACCCATCACCAACAAGCATTTCCATGCCCGCGTGAAGGATCTCGTTTCTGCCCACCTTGCCAAGGCCAAGCAGGGAGCCGCTTCTCTGGCGGATGCTGTCGTGCCTCCTCTGACACCCAAGGACACCTCGTTGTTCCCCAGTCACGCCGTCACCACTTACATCGCCTATGCCAGCCCCTGGATTGACCTGGCCTCGAATGACCCCGTCATCGCCAGCGTTTCTCGACAGGTGTTGAACCTCGAGATCGCCTACGCCAACTTCTGCGGAGTCCGAAGCATCGTTATTCCCGGTCTCAGAAGGGATGCATCCAAAAACGGCGGCAACCAGGGTGTCTCTCAGTACGCCCGGGCTGTCCAGGAGGCCATGACCATTGCGAGCCGCTTGAACTTCATCATCCACATGCCCATGTACCGCGAGCCTGGCTTGGAAGAGAATGTCGAGCTGCTGTCTACGCTCTCCTCAGAGCCCCACGGCGACGACAACAAGAACATCGATATTTACAGTGCCTGGGACTCATGGCACTCTGTTCGCAGCATCTGCGAGTACAACATGCGTCTTTTCGTTGGTAAGAAGCATCTCCCCATATTGGAGGCGCCATAATGACCAACGCATACAGCCGTCCGAGTTCCCAAAGTCCTACCCGAGAAAGAGCTTCAAAACAAGTGGTTCGCTGAACCCCTTCACTTCTTGACACTCGGTCCCAACGCCTTCCAGAAGAACAAGGGTGGACATCCCGCATTGCCTAAGGGCCATCAGGAGTTTATCTACACCCTTATGCGCCTCAAGAATGCCCCTTGGCTTCTTCTCAGCGACGTCGGCCCGGACCCTGCCTCTCTCACAGCCGAGGCCCAGCTGCAAGCTGTCTCCCTGGCCAATCAGGTTCCCACAGCAGCCGACTTCCCTAGCTTGGGCGAGGCGCACTCTGGCCAGCAGCCTACAGATCATGTGAAGGAGTTCCGATCCTACGTTACCTACCTTAAGTACCTGGAGATGCAGCAGAAACCGTTGGCCTACCTCGAGCAAGCCACCCTCACGAGCTTCCAGGACTGGCTTCAGTCGCCTTTGCAGCCGCTATCTGATAATCTCGAATCAGCGACATACGAGGTCTTTGAGGGTGACCCTGTCAAGTACAACCAGTACGAGGCCGCGTGCACGGAGGCTCTGGCCGAGTGGCATCAACTTGGAAGAGCCACCTCCTCAGGCAATAATGCCGTTGTCATTGCGGTGGTGGGTTCAGGACGTGGTCCCCTGGTCACGAGAGCCCTCAGAGCCAGTGAGGCAACTGGCGTTCCTGTCCAGGTCTGGGCTGTTGAGAAGAACCCCAACGCCTATGTCTATCTTCTACGACAGAATGAGATGATCTGGGGAGGCAAGGTGACGGTTGTCAAGACGGACATGCGCGCCTGGAAGGGGCCTCTCATCTCTGGCACCCCAGACGACAACCCCGTGTACGGCAAAGTCGACATTCTTGTTTCCGAGCTTCTCGGCTCCTTCGCCGACAACGAGCTTTCCCCCGAGTGCTTGGATGGCGTTCAACACGTTCTGGCCCCCCACGGCATCTCCATCCCGGAGTCGTACACGGCGCACATGAGCCCCATTGCGACGCCTCGCATCCACGCCGACCTGCTTACGAGGCTACCCACTGAGCCCAACGCCTTCGACACCCCCTGGGTGGTACGTCTTTTCGCGATCGACTTTGCCGCACAGCGCGTACCGGATCACCCTCGCTTCCAGCAGGCGTGGGAGTTTACTCACCCCGTCCCGGAGGCCACTCTCAAGCAAATCGAGACGCGTCGCGCCGGAGGTGTTATGGGCGGTGGAGGCGGCAGCATGGCCGGTGCCGTCGGCGCCAACGACCACAACTCGCGTTTCTGCCACCTGACATTCGTCTGCCGCACCAGGGGTGTCATCCACGGCCTCGCCGGCTACTTTGAGTCGGTCCTCTACGCGCCCCAGACTGGATACAAGGAAAAGGTGGAGATCAGCACGCACCCAGAGCTCATCGACCGCAAGAGCAAAGATATGATCTCGTGGTTCCCTATCTTCTTCCCCATCAAGGTAAGCAGACGTTGATGTCACTGGATTTGGACGGTCAGACTAACATTTCACAGCAACCCATCTACTTCCCGGCCGATACGGAGCTGGAAGTTACGATGTGGCGGCAAACGGACGACTCCAGGGTGTGGTACGAATGGCTCATCGAGGCGTACACCTGGGTCAGCGAGACACAGCGTATCAAGGTGGCGTCATCGGATCTGTGCAGCAGTCGCAAGGTTGCTTGTCTTATGTAGTATCGAAATATCAAAAAAGGAGGCACAGAGGGCGCCGTAGCGTTGTTTTCTTTTCTCCATAGTTTGCTGCCGGGGTTTATGATTGTCCCTTTTTAGCGCAGCCGCGAGTCGGGGGGTATTCGTCTTGATGAGAACAACGATTCATGGTCGCCAGTCCTTTTGTTCCGCAAAAGCCTTGTCTTTTTCCATAACTGCTCCCATCGTGATCCGTGTCAACTCGCCCTGTCGTCCTGGCTCCTCGCTTGGATGGTAGATGCTTCCGCTCGTCGGTTCGTCGGCTCAACCCTCCATCTTGACGTCGCCGTTCTCGCCTTGCTTCGCGCCGCGGATCCAGAGGACGTTGTTACAACTGCTCGCGTCGTCAGCAAAACATGTCCCTGACTGAGTTAAAGAAGAAAGATGCATACCGGATCAAGACTTGGCCCAGGGCTCCAGTCATCTTCTGGTCAATGTACTCCTCGGCGCCGCTGAGCTGGATGTTCATGTAGCTGTCGATGCTGACCAGCTTGCCCTTGTACTCAGTGTCGCCCCACTTGAGTCTGATGACGACGTCCTTGTCGACGCTGCGATGGCGAAGTTAGCGAGTCTGTTCTCTTGTGTCGCGATCGTGGATGGATGAGTGGTGGGAAGGGAAGCTGCGATACGCAGACGGGGGCGGGACGCACAGGTCTTGCAGCATAGGCCGCGGGTTAATCGGCACAAACTGTTTGAACATGATAATTAGCTCTCTGATTGATCATCGATGGCATTGGCGGGACAGGGGAGGAGACGTACGCTCATGGTGGGCGGTTCGAAGGGGAGAAACGGCCCATGTAATGGTGGTGGTGGATTGGAGGAGAAGATGGGTTTGCGCGCTTCGAGGCTGTGATCGCGAGGCTCCTAATGCGGGTACCTGACCTTTACCTACCCAATCCCTGCTTTTGGCTGACTTTTCGATTTTTAGGCGGTAGAGGCACAGGCCACAGCGGTGTACTTTGTACCTGAGGTTGCCTACAGTGGGTGGGAGGTTGTCGGAAAATCATCGGGTTCCACTGTTAAGGTACGGTGCACGCTTAGGGATGCAACCCAAAACCTGGGGAGTGCTAAGCTTGTTTTCAATTCCTGCCATCTCTTTGGTTCCTGTTGATCGATTTGACGCGAGGGGATTAGGAAGAGTGACAACAACACCTTCCCGGCATATTGTGAATGCTTCCGAGACCCAGGCTGCGAGTGCAACCCGAACTACCTCGTCAGCCAACATCAATATCAGCCATCAGCTGCCAAAGAAGCCAAAACTCTCCCGCTCGCTACGTTGCGCCCCGAGATACCACAGCCACAAGAAGCTTCGGGAGAGCTGCGAAGGTCACGCAGCCATACAGAAAAAGTCGCCGCAGCTTCGAAATCCGGGATGTTCACTCTCCAGGTTCAGCTCGTGTGGCTCGCGGCATGCTAGCGCCAGCCGCTTCAGCCACAGGGTTCGCGGATTGTCCGATTGGCGCCGACGGTGCGCGCCGTGGTAAGTGGCATCCACGGGCTGCCGTCCCTAAATGTCCCGCGATGAGTCTCCGGCCAAGGCGCGAAAACGTCTCGGCGCCAAAGCTGCAATAAGGGCGGTGATGTCTTTTCAGCTCGTGGCTTTTTTGAGGCGCCTGATGTATGACTGTCTCAGGACCTATCAGCTTGATGGATTCCATTGTTTAAAAACTGCCAGAGGCCCTGTTGCGAGCGCAACAAGTCGTCACAACTCCTGTGTCATTTCCAGATACACTAATAACAGCTATTGTGCATGCGATCTTGCTCTTACCATCACCTTTTACAAGGATTCGTCATGGGCATTTGACTTCCGCCTATCTTACCAATGGCTCTACTGGACCGCGCCCACAGGTGAGCCCCCAGCCGCACCGGAGGGTCTTACACGGTACTGGGTCGAGACACCATCTGGCAGGATAGAGGTTCTCTCCAACCAAAGCGAGACCCCGAATACCTCCAAAACGCCGATTGTCTTCGTCCACGGCGGCATGGGCAGCGCCTGGGTGTGGACCGAGTACATGCGGTACCTGGCGAAGCACGTTATCCCCTGCTACGCCGTCTCCCTTCGCGGCCACGGCAACAGCTGGCACCCATCGTACTTGAAGATGGTGTACCTCACCACCAGACAGAACCTGGCCGACGATGCCATCGCCGCCATCAGGTGGGTGCAGGAGCGGCAGGGGAGTGAGGTGTTGCTGGTGGGACACTCGAGCGGCGGCGGTCTCAGCCAGGGGATTTTGTCGGCACAGCAGGCGCGTGTCAAGGGTCTTGCGCTCCTTGGTGCTGTCCCTGCCTTTGGCTCGTGAGTATTGTCGGTGGAAGTGAGGTATCCAATCATTGACGTCTGGCAGGTACGGCGTGTATGCCAACTGGGCATTGTTCGACCCGTGGTTCGCCGTCCGCATGCTGTTCCACGGCTGGCATCCTAACTCGCCGCTTTCACATCCTTTCCTGGTGAAGCAAGCTTTCTTCGGCGACCAGATGACCGAAGTCGGTGTTGCAGACTTCCAGCAACATGTAAATCGATACGAGTCTTTTCTATGGCCAATTAGCATGATGAAGCCTTTCGCCAAGGCCGCCGATATCATCAACTCGATCAGCGGCTGGGGCACTAGCACGAGAATTCTCATACTCACGGGCACTCAGGATAAGTTGATGACCCGGGGTGTCATGCAGAGGCTCGCCGCGGCATTCCGGCGTGCTTTTGCGCAGCTCGTGGGCAAAAAGAAGTTGGATGCCAAGGTTGACACTGACAACTCCACTGGGAGGGAGGGCAATGAGGATGATGAGAGTTGCGGAGTGAGCCTGGCTTGGGTTCCTGGGGCCGGACACCACTTACAGAACGATGTGATGTGGGAAATTGGAGCGAAGAAGCTACTCGATTTTTATGAGCAGCTGTAGATGAATGCGCGAAACAAAACTCTACTCAATTGTTTGGTGTGCTGTTCAGGAAAATAGACGTGGATGAATACAGGGACCAATAAAGCGAGCCAGCGAGTTGTTAATTCAACGCTCCGCTGAAATATCAAAACTCTTAATCTTTTCCAACTCCTAAAGAGGCGTTTGACGTAAGCATGTCTACATGCTTGATCATATTGAACCTTGAGTTTTTCACTCTCTAGAAATATTATCCCTTGTAAAAGTCCAAGGTCAGAATTTCAAAATGAAACAATGAAATTCCGTATCTTCATTGTCACTGGGGTGGCTTATTTATGATGAGAGGTGTGATCTCATGCTGAACGCTCGTTCCTATGAAAATTTCGCGGGATCAACCGAGCTTCACCGAACCTCCGCCTTACAACACCCACCCCAGCGACCACCTCAAAAATGGCCACGCAAACATTTGAGACGAACGGCGTTCGCGTCGCCGTAGAAGGCTGCGTAAGTCTCATTTTCTGTCCACCTCATTCGATCAAAACTCCAGCCGCGCTAACCTTACTCTAGGGCCACGGCACGCTCAACGCGATCTACGCCGCCGTCGCCGCCTCCTGCGCCGCTCGTGGCTGGGACGGCGTCGACATCCTCGTCATCGGCGGCGATTTCCAGGCCGCCCGCAACGCCGCAGACCTCACCGTAATGTCCGTCCCCGCAAAGTACCGCGAGCTCGGCGACTTCTGGGAGTACTACGCCGGCCGCCGCGTCGCGCCGTACCTGACCGTCTTCGCGGCCGGCAACCACGAGGCCGCGGCGCACCTGTGGGAGCTCTACTACGGCGGCTGGGCGGCGCCCAACATCTACTACCTCGGCGCGGCGAACGTGCTGCGCCTGGGCCCGCTGCGGATCGCGGCGATGAGCGGCATCTGGAAGGGCTTCGATTACCGCAAGACGCACCATGAGAGGCTGCCGATGGGGCCGGACGAGATCAAGAGCTTCTATCACGTGAGGGAGGTGGATGTGCGGAAGCTGCTGCTCGTGAGGGAGCAGGTTGACGTTGGGGTCAGTCACGACTGGCCGAGGGGGATTGAGAGGTGGGGTGATGAGAAGGCGCTGTGGCGGATGAAGCCTGATTTCGAGAGGGAGTCGAAGGACGGCACATTAGGGAATGTTGCGGCGGAGTATGTTTGTGACCGGCTGAGGCCGCCTTATTGGTTTTCGGCGCATTTGCATTGCAAGTTTGCTGCGTTGAAGATCTACAAGGATGATGATGGTGGGAAGGACGCGAAGGCGAAGGGCGCGACTGCAGAGGCCGCTCCGGTCCCCGAGCCAGCTGCGCCGCCAGAGGGAAATCCGGATGAGATTGATTTGGATGGTGATGAGGAGGTCGCGGACGCACCCCCGGTCATGCAAACGAATCCGAACGAGATTGATCTCGACGAAGACGAAGACAACGAGTCAGCCGCTGCTGCGAACGCCCCAGCCAGCAAGCCGGAGCCCGTCACCAAGAACACCGTCTCCGAAGAACTCCGCGCCCAGCTTCCCGCATCATTCGCCCGCCCCCAACCGCAGGCCAAGCGGACGCCGGGCCAACCCGTCCCGCCGACCATCACAAACAAGCAGGTCAACTTCCTCGCCCTCGACAAGTGCCTCCCCCGCCGGCACTTCCTCCAGCTCCTCGAGGCGCGCCCGCACAACGTTCTCCCCGCCGACCAGCCTGCGCCCGCCCGCCCCTTCCGTCTGCAGTACGACCCCGAGTGGCTCGCCATCACCCGCGTCTTCCACCCGACACTGAAGATCGGGGATCCGTCGGCGCACACACCGCAGGACCTGGGCGAGGAGCACTACGCGCCGCTCATCGATGCTGAGCGCAAGTGGGTTGAAGAGAACGTTGTCGCGAAGGATAGGCTGGATGTTCCGCTCAACTTTGAGGTCACGGCGCCGCCTCACACCGAGGGCGAGCCCGAGTCGGTGCCGCATCAGCCGTTTGAGTATACCAGCCCGCAGACGGCGGCGTTCTGCGAGCTGCTCGAGATTCAAAACATTTGGGACGCGAGCGAGGAGGAGCGCCTGGAGAGAAAGGCCAGAGGACCGCCTGCTGGGGAGTTTAGAGGACACCGAGGCGGCGGGAGAGGCTTTCACAGGGGCGGACGTGGTGGTCGAGGCGGTAGAGGTCGGGGACGCGGCAGAGGCCGAGGTTGGCATTAGAGTACACCATCACTTTTTGAATCAAAGTCGAACACCTGGAGCAGAAGTTGATCATGAAACTTGTATTATACCCAGCTACGGGAGGACTAGTATGAAAGTATGTATCCCAACAGAAAAAGCGTAGATCTCAATGGAAGAACCTGAGTCGAGCAGAGTGAGTGGAATGGATTCAATCTTCCATCTATTTTAGACGTTCAGCCCACGGAGGAGTGTAGGGAGGAACGCATATGCTAAGATGGGGTGCTGTCGCGTTTGACGCAGCGAAACACGTTTTTGGTCATCATCGAAAAAGAAAGAGAAGAGAAGTTGCCTCTTCGGCATGAATTCGTCAGTATGGCGTAGCAGTGGTATCTTTTCCCCAATGTGCCTTTGCCGTCATGCTCAAACGCCCAGAACTCCGTGATAGCAAGCCTAAATCACATGGATTGTTTCATAACAGTCATCACAAGGAGCCGGTGTTCTGTTCTGGAAACAGTGTTAGAACCGTTGCGGCCGAGACAACCCGTGGGGGAGGAGGAGGCTGGGGGAGGGTTTTGTCTTACTGTCCAGGCCCAGGTAGTCGGCGGCGACCAGCAGCTCGAGGCAGAGCTCGACGGGAATGTCCATGTCTGGGACGTCTTCACGCTCCCGGTAGCGGTACCAGTATTGGAAATACTCGCAGACCTTTTCGAGGACAACGCCACTGTGGAAACCCGGTGGTTAGATTCTTCCAGAACGCGGACAGAAGAAAGCGGAAGGATCGTGCTGCGTATGCATGTGTGTGGCTGGGAAACCAGCGTGGGAAGAGGCAAAAAAGGAATGTTGGTTTTGTTTCAGATCAAGTGTAGTTGGCAATCAAGCAGACCAGCCGTTGCAGCAGCGGTCTGTCAGTAAGAACACAGCGAAATAAATCTGAGATCATCATATTGATGGCTTTGTGTTGGTGAGAAAGAAAGAGACTTGTAGCTTACCTGATTTCTGAAAACACGCAGCGTCCCGAGGTGGCCTCACGGAACTGGCTGCGGGGATCCAACATGCCCTTGATCGCGGGGCTGATCATAGCAGCCTCGCGCAGCACGACGAACTCGAAGCCATCACTAGAGACCAGAGTAATGTACTTGCTTTGGGCGTCCCCGTTGGTGTCCATGGTTGCGGCGCGGATTTTGCCTCAGTCTCTGGCAGTGGAGGGCTGCTGAGAATGCTGCGTCCCTTGGCAGGTGGCACTGCTTTCGAGTGAAGGCAGATGTGTGTGAGGCGTTGCTCCTCTGTGTGGTGATGCAGCTCTCGGATTCGAGGCTTTCTTGCTTCCTCAATGCTGGTGGCAAGCGGAAGCAGTGATGAAAGGTGGACGCGTTCGTTGTGGAAAAATTCACGTCGCGATTTTGAAGGAGGCGGTGGTGGGGTGGAGCTCGGGCCACCCACAGCTGCTGCCGCTCGCCGGAATGCGAAGTGGCCGTTCCTCGACCGGATAAACTGACGATAGCTGAGATGTTCCGATCCAATGTTTCTGGGCGGTGCGTCAGTCGACAGGGGCCAACCAAGCTTGTCAGGGATTGCAGTTGATCCGCCGCTAGACAGGCTCCACCTTTCTCAGGCGTCGGTGCAGGTCGCTGTTGGCCCGTGGGTCCCTAATCAGGCTTCTCGACGCCTGGCCGCTCGCAACCCGCCTGCCGTCATCACCCCGGCAAGAAGTGGCTGGTTGCCCCGTCGACTTGTTTACACTTGCCCTCCTTGCTCCCGTCCGCTCTCCTCAAGAACAGCACAACCCGCCCATCCACACCTCTCGCACACAAACCCACCCCCATACAATACACAATCCCGAGCTGATCAGATCAACACACCTTCTCCAACATTCCTCAATCCAAACGCCGCAACGTCCTCTAGCCCGCACCGCATGCCGAACCAGAACCGTATCTCAACGGTATCCGACTGAACTGAACGCAGCAGCACGACCGCCACATTCGAGGAAACCGAGAGGTTGGAGAAAAAGCAACTATCCGTACCACACCACCGCTTTCTAATCTGTACCCGGGGAAACATCTACAGCCCAGACAACATTCGCATAAGTCACAACTTTCGTCTTCCCCCCCCCTCAACAACCCCTCCCCCTCAGACGAACGACCGGCCCCTACCTACTACACACCTACACTTCATCATCATCAACAACAACGCACCCGCATCACGCAACGAGGGGCCGCGCCGCGAACCAACGTTAGTTTGTCGTCGCACAACACCCACACCACCACACACTTGAGTCTGCCGCATTATGGCGTCCTCATACCAACGCTCCTCACACCAGTACTCCTCGTCCCAGACCTTCAGCGAAAAGTACGACGACGGCCTGGGACGCCCGACCACCTCCCGCCGCAACACGCGCCTTAGGAGCAGCGACGGCACCGTCAGCACCACAATGAGTTCTTCCACAGGGCGCGAGAGCGCCGCAACCCACGTCACCGAGGGCCCTGCCTACTCCAAGAAGATTGTCGTCGTCGGCGACGGCGGCTGCGGCAAGACTTGTCTTCTCATCAGCTACAGCCAAGGCTACTTTCCAGAGGTAAGACGCCGCACAGAAAAATGCCATCCCAATTTCGTCCCATCACCGCACTTCGTCGCTGCTGGGTTCGCAACGCTATCCCTGCCCATTTGGCGCTTCGGGCAGCCGGAATGAATCAAAACAATGCTGACCATGGCGACGCAGAAATACGTCCCCACTGTCTTTGAAAACTACATCACGTACCCGACGCACCCGCCGTCTGGTAAGACCGTGGAGCTGGCGCTGTGGGACACGGCCGGTCAGGAGGAGTACGACCGACTGCGGCCACTTTCCTACCCGGAGACGGACCTGATATTCGTGTGTTTTGCGATTGACTGTCCCAACTCGCTAGAAAACGTCATGGACAAGGTACGCCCCTCTGATAACAATGCCCCTCCTATCGGGCGGACCCCGTTTTTCCTCCCGCTAATGCTAATTTGTTCTCATCGCAGTGGTACCCTGAAGTCCTCCACTTCTGCCCATACACCCCTCTGGTCCTCGTCGGCCTCAAGTCAGACCTGCGCTTCAAGAAGACATGTATCGATATGCTCAAGACACAAGGCTTAACCCCTGTGACGACGGAGCAAGGTCGTGCCGTCGCCCGCAAGATGGGCGCCCAGTACATGGAGTGCAGTAGCAAGGAGATGACTGGTGTCGACGAGATCTTTGAGCAGGCCATCCTGACCGTTGTCGCCAACGACCGCAAAAACCTCGAGGCCCAGGCCGCCGTCTCTTCGTCACACGGTGCCCCTAGCAGCAGCGGTGGCATCCCCGGCGTCGGCCCTCTTAAGAAGAAGAAGAAGAGGAATTGCAAGATCCTCTAAGTCTTGACGACTGTAACGACAAGGCATAGGAAGGCGGAGGGCGTAATGAATGACTTTTGTTTTATCTGCATGATCTCGTCACGACCTGCTACTATTACGATCTGGAAAGCATGCGCCGCCATTAGCGAAGGGGGCGTCTCCTGTCCTGGGGGCTGGATGAACTCTAGACCGGGGACGACTTGCCCTTCACCAGGGACGTAGGATGTGTGTTTTTTTCTTTTGACTCAGAGGGGAGAAGAACGGTATATAGGGGGGAACGCGGAGGGAAGGTGGTGAGACCTGAGTTGCAGACTCAATCCATACATACCCTTTACACACGACACAAACGGAGCGGGTACGGAGAGACCTTGATGGGTTTCTGTATCCAACAGTATTAAACCAAGTGGGAACTTTTCTATTTCCTATCTTCTTTTTTTCTTTCCTGTAGCATCGGGTTTTCTGTCTTGATAGGGCATTCCAGGGATAGGAAACATGAAATGTTAAAAGCATCAAAATTCAATGGCTTTGAAGGTTCGCAATGTGTGTATAGTATGAAATGAGAAAAGTCTAATGATTCTATCATCCGTGAATTATGCACTGCTCTGATGTGATACTAGTTTAAGTTTGGTGATGCTATTGAGGTTGATGAGAGTTATGAGCAGCAAGACCATCGGAGAAATGGGACTGAAGGACCACATATATGGATAGATGGGATTTTGCAACGAGGATTAAGAATTCGATGTTGGCCAACACGCATCCATCAATCAATCTAAAGCAAACAAACTACCACAACCTCTAGCAGATCCTTGCACATCATGTCACCTACCCAAGTTCAACTTGCCGATCTCCCTCCATCTGGTTACTGCCATTCAGACTGTGGCAGCGATGCAGGCTCCACCAAAACCACAGGCACCACAACTGATGGCGGCCCTTTTTCAGACGACGACAGCTTATCAATAACTTCCAACAGCACCACCGCTACTACCACAAGTAATGGCTGCTTACATTCGGACAACGGCAGCTCAAAAAGAGCAACCGCCAGCACCAATACATCTAATGGCGGCCCATTTTCAATAGACCCGTTTTGTCTCATGGTGTACGTCGATGACGAGATGACAGCGTGCGAAGAGCACCTGAAAGTAATCCGCCAACAACGCGAGGTCCTGCTCCAAAATGACCATCTCGCGGCGCGGTGCGCGGAGAACGTCAAGAGGGCCGAAGAGGAGCTGCGCCGTGTGGCCGCCTTGGCAAGGGAATGCAAGGTGCCCTGGGCGTACGCCTTTTGGGGGAAGAACCTCGGACAGGACGCTAAGGCTGCCCGGAGAGAGCACGAGGCCAAGCTGCGTGGGCTTCTATCGGGGGCCATGTACAAGTTTGAGTCCGTCAGGCTGCGGTGCGAGCGGACCAGGGGGATGGTCGGTGCCATCCGGAGGGCGCTTGAGGCGCTCGGGGAAAGGGCCAACGGGCCGTGGGGTGTCGTCTCCGAGCTGAGAGAGCGGCAGGTCGAGGTGTACCGGTATGCAGACGCCAAGATCTGTATAAAGGTGCGGCATGAGGGGGAGCCGCCTCGAGAGCACGTGTTGAAGGCGCATAAGAGGGGGAGAGATTTTTGGACAGAGCAGAAGGAGCTGATGAGGGATGTTCTTGAGATGGAGAGGGTATTGATGTCTACGGCGACAAAGTGTGCTGTAGCGGCTGGAGAGGTGAGGGGGTTTAAGGAGAAGGGACTTGAAGGGATGATACGGAGCGTCAAGCGTGCGGTTGATGCGATGAAGAAGAGAGAGGCGAGTGAGAATGGGTGTGAGACAAGTATATGGGGCAGTCTGCGAGCTGTCAATTGGTCCAAAATACGGTTTTGGTGATGAAGTCGGCATCGTTGCCTCCTTTGGTGCACGCATATCGCATCAAGTTGAAGAGCAAGCCAACCATCCAGCCGATGTCGTATATCATTATCATTTCCGAATACGTAGGGGGTATCAATTTCATGAGCTCGCCTCGCTCTTCGCATCGCCGTCGTTGCTTTCTTCGCCTTCCTTGGGCTGCTGCTCGGGTTCCTTTGCCATGACGTTCTCGAACTGCGACCACAGGGCCTCGACGGAGGAGAACTCGTTGCCGACCTGCGATTTCGAACAAATCAGCCCCTGTTTTCTACTTTTTGCAGTATCATGCGCCGCAGTCACGATCGAGGGTGAATAGTCTTACCGTGATGACGGCCTCGAGGGAGCGGTTCAGCTTGTTGATGTTTGCGAGGACATGCTCGAAGCTCTGTTTATTTTTCAGTGTCAGCTGCTGCTTGTTGATCTGGAAGAGGGAGTCCCACCATTGCGATTTCTCCGATGAGTTCCTCTCGCTGCTGCTCGAAGTAGGTCTTCTCCCGGCCGCCGGCCTGGGAGTGGGAGAACGACCGCTGGTGTGACGACATGTTTTCGTTGGTGGTGAAGCTGTTGTCGGGGTATTGCGAGTCGCGTCGGTGAAGACGGCGCGTTTACTGCGGGATGGCGGGGTACTGTCACTGCTGCATCTAGTGGGGCGGACTGTGCGGGGTGCGAATAGCGATGTATGTACTGTGATCAATGCTCTCAGGATACCTGAGAGGAATCTCTGAGTAGCCTCACAACGGCTGCATAATCCTAATCAATTAAATATCATCAGACGAGTAAAAGAAAAGCTTAGAGAACTGAATTGCTCTTTAGAAGTAGTGATATCAATAACTCTGGGTTGCGGACCTGATCTTGCCGTGTTAGAGAGTAAACAAAGCACTGAGCAAAAAGATTCACCGTAGGGTTGTGAATAGCCTCAGCTAGCAAAAGATTGCGCCGAGGGGGAATCGAACCCCCGGCTCCCCGACGCTGCTGGATGGCAACGGAGAATTTTACCACTAAACCATCGGCGCTGATTGGTTGTGTTGAGATGTTGAAGATTGTGCCAAGAAATGGCATTATATCGCGCATGCATACGGGGTTGTGGATCATCGTGGAGGAGCTAAGTGATGATGGCCCCTTCCAAAGACACTGGACATCTTAACGAGTGACAGAGCAGTACGAATTTCTCTAAGGGGTCACTCGAATTGAAATATTGCCATGCCATCTTCTCTATAATTGTTCATGGCTTACATCAACTCGAAGAATTGTGGCTGAGAGTGATGAGGTCAGTGTCAGGGGAGAACGAGGAAGAAGACGAGAAACAACAGCGGCGAGCGCAAATATCAGAGAGAAGGAGCAAGAAATGCTCAAGACGTCCAAACAGAGCGATGGTCATATACAAGGAGTCGAATGAGATGAGTGGGATTAATTCGTTCCCTCATACGTAATGTAAGCCATTAGACGAAAAATAAAATAATATCATAGATTTCAAAATGCTACCATAGACCAATTACCCCTTTACCAACTCCAAAAAACAATGACCTTCTCGCTGCATACCGCCCCTTTTAGGCAGACTCTCCCATGCTCTGAATCATATCAACCGTCCCGTTCGCCACGCCCACAAACCCATTCACCTGCTTCTGCTCCCCCTGAACCCGATCCTCGGGCCTGCCCCAGCCGCCACCGCCAGGCGACATGACAACGATGCGGTCGCCCGCCTCCATCATGGCGGTGTTCTTACCGCCTAGGTTCACGACCCTCCCGCTCTTCTTGATCCACACATTACGTCCCCGCTGGCCGTCCTCACCGCCCCTCAGCCCGTACGGCGCAAACGACCGCCTCTCGCTGAGGATGCTCGCCTTGATGGGGATGCCGAACTCGATGTCCCTGATAACACCGTCACCACCCGGGTGGGCACCCTTACCGCCGCTGCCCTCCCGGAGACAGAACCGGCGCAGGATGACGGGGTACCGCCGCTCGAGCGACTCCGGGTCCGTGATGCGCGTGTTGGTCATGTTGGTGTGCACGCCGCTGACGCCGTCCCAGGTCGGGCCGCCGCCGGCGCCGCCGCAGATGGTCTCGTAGTACCCGAAGCCGGTCTCGGGGTCGTCGGTGCCGAAGGTGAGGTTGTTCATGCAGCCCTGGCTGGCGGCGGCGGCGCCGAAGGCCTTGAAGATGACGTCGACGACGCGCTGGGAGGTGAGCACGTTGCCGGCGCACACGGCGGCGTGCTCGGTCGGCCGCAGCAGCGAGGCCTCGGGGACCTGCACGTCGATGGGCCGGATGGCGCCCTGGTTGAGCGGGATCTCGGCGTCGACCATGCATCGCAGCGCGAAGATGATGGCCGAGTTGCAGATGGCGATGGGCGCGTTCCAGTTGCCGTACGCCTCGGGGCCGGTCCCGTCGAAGTCGAAGACGGCGCCGCCGGTGGCCGGGTCGATGGTCACCTTGAGCTGGATCGGCGTGCCGTCGTCCATGTAGTCGATCGCGGAAAGGGGCGTGCCGTCGGTGCGGGCGTGGATGGTCTTGAGCATATCGCGGACGGCGCGCTCTGCGGCGCCCTGGATCTCTTCCATGTAGAACTGCACGACGTCGATGCCGTAGTCCTCGATCAGGGAGTGGATCAGCTGGCTTCCGCGGTGGTTGGCCGCGGCCTGGGCCTTGATGTCGGAGATGTTGTCGCGGAGGCATCTGGTTCCCTGGCAGCCCGGGGAGTGTGCCGGTGCCATGAGGAGGTCGGTGAGTTCCTTCTCCTTGAAGGCGCCGCCCTCGACGACCTTGAACGCCTTGATGACGGCGCCCTCCTCCCAGAGCTCCTTGGAGTTGGGCGGCATGGAGCCCGGGAGGATGCCGCCGACGTCGGCGTGGTGGCCTCTCGAGGCGGTCCAGAAGATGATCTTCTTGCCCTCGGCGTCGAAGATAGGGGTAATGACCGTCAGGTCGGGCAGATGGGTGCCTCCGCAGACGGGGGCGTTCGACAGGATGACGTCGCCCGGCTTGAGGTTGCCCGCCCAATGGTCAATCTGCCACTTGACGGCAAAGGCCATGCTGCCAATCATGGCCGGCACATGCGGCGCATTAGCGACCAACCCGCCCTCAGGCGAGAATACGGTGCACGAGAAGTCGAGCCGCTCCTTGATGTTGGTGCTGACGCTCGTCTTCTGCAGCGCGCGGCCCATCTGCTCGGCGACGCCCATGAAGCGGTGCCCGAAGATGGACAGCTGGATCGGGTCGACCGTCGTCGCGGACATGGTCTCCTTGGTGCCGACCTTGACGTCGATGACGACGTTCTCCGAGAGCACCGTCGCCGCGGCGTCGGGGATGACGACGATAGTCTGCTTGTCGTCCATGATGAGCGCGGGGCCGGTGACGCGCGAGTGCGGCGCCAGCGTGGCGAGGCCGTACACCGGCGTGTCGGCCCATCCGAGCCCCTTGAAGTAGACCTTCTTCGTGGTCTTGGCCGCGGGCGCCGGGACTGCCTTCTGTGCGGCGAGCTCGGCCGGCCAGGGGGTGGGCAGCTTGACGGTCGTGCGGCCGATGGCGCGGACGCGGTAGTCGTCGATGATGACGTCTCTGCCGACGGGCAGGAAGCCGAACTGCTTCTGGTGGGCGGCCTTAAAGGCCTCGAGGTAGCCGCCGGCGGCGGTCTCCTGGATCATGAGCGGGGTGTCGCTGCCGTGGAAGCGCATGTTGAGGTAGCGCTCGGCGTCGATTCGCGCCTCGGGGATGCGCTGCATGAGGAGCATGTCGGAGGCCTTGGCGACGAGCTTGTCGAGCTCGGCGGCGAAGACGGGCAGGTTGGCCTCGGAGTAGGTCAGGGCGCAGGGGGAGCGCTCCTCGTGGACGACGTCGGCGAGGGCCATGCCGTAGGCGGAGAGGACGGAGGAGTACTTGTGGACGAGGACGCGGGAGATGCCCAGGGTTTTGGCGATGTCGCAGGCGTGCTGGCCGCCGGCGCCGCCGAAGGAGGCGAGGTTGTGGAGGCCGGCGTCGTAGCCCTTTGCCTCTGTCAGGGTGCGGATTGGGCGGCACATAGACTCGTTGGCGACGTCGAGGAAGCTGAAGGCTGTTAATACTACTTTACTAAAATAGGGAGGCTGAAGAAATGCTTACCCTGCGGCAACTTCCTCCACACTCAGACTCGTGTTCTCATCCTTGTTGATGCTGGCGGTGAGCTCCTCGAACAGACGCCTGCTGGCATCGACATCCAGGGGCAGGTCTTCATTAGGACCAAAGATCTTGGGGAAGAACTCGGGACGCAGACGGCCGAGGACGAGGTTTGCGTCCGTGACAGTAAGAGGACCATCCTTACGGTAGCAAGCCGGACCGGGGTGTGCTGAGGCGCTCTCAGGGCCGACCTTGAACATGCCACTTTGCCAGCTCAGGATACTGCCGCCGCCCGCTGCGACGGTGTTGATGTCCAGCTGCGGCGTCTGGACCATGACGCCCGCGGTTGTCGTCTCGAATACTTGTTCAAGCTCGCCCGCGTATCTACATTTCCCATTAGAACACGCACTTCATGAGCAGGTGTGTTGGTGACATACCTCGAGACGTCGGTACTCGTACCACCCATATCAAATCCAATAACGGGAGTCTTATCAAGCTCATCGTAGCACGTCCTCGCGTATCCAACCACACCACCAGCAGGGCCCGACAAGATCGCCCTCAAACCAGACAGGCCCGAGAACTCGACGAGACCGCCGTCGCTCTGCATGAACTCGCAGCGGCACCCGCTCGTGCCCAGGTCCTCGAAGCCAGCCTCGAACCCGGCGATATACCGCTTGATCTCAGGCGTGAGGTAGGCGTCCGCCGTCGAAGAGTTGCCGCGCGGCACGATCTTGACGACCGGGGAGAGCTCGGCGCTGGGGGAGATGTGGGTGAAGCCAATGTCGGCGGCGAGCTGGGCTATTGCGGCCTCGTGGTCGCGGAAGGTGTAGCTGTGCATGAGGCAGACGGCGATGGAGCGGTAGCCTTCGTCGTAGGCTTCTTGGAGGGATTTTCGTGAAGCCTCGAGGTCTGTGATGAAATCGTTAGGCAATGGTTTGGAGTGTTGGGATATGTCATGACTTACCTAGAGGCTCGAGAACACGGACGGCCTCACCGGTGACGCCCTTGACGAGGGCGGGATCTGAGTCGATGTCGATGGTCTCGGGCTTGTTGCTCTCTGACCACGCCTCGAGGGTCACTCGCTCTGGAATCTCAATGACCTTGGAGTACAGGACGTCGGGTTTGCGGATGGCGAGGTCGAAGAGTTTCGGTCTTGATTGGTTGCCGATGTGAAGCAGGTCCTACTCACGCGTTAGCATTGAAGGCGAATATTTTTGGTGGGTGTACTCACTCTGAGACCCTTGGTGACTGCGAATACTGTGCGCTCTCCTTTCCTCTCGAGGAGCGCATTTGTGGCGACCGTCGTGCCCATCTTGATAGATTCTGCACCGCGTCAGTTACCGCTCCCTCACAGAATGTTTCGAAACCGAACTTACCAACGCCTCTCAGCGAAATCTTCTTTCCTTTAGGATACTCCTTGCCCGTCGCCTTCTCCAGCACTCTCCTGATTGCTTCGGCGGGGGCATCGGGGTAGTTGGCGGGATCGACGGAAAGCAGCTTGACGAGGATGTCATCTTGACCGGGGACGGAGGCGACACACTGGATTGTCAGATTTTGCCGAGTATTGCGAAAAGCAGACGAGACTCACGTCGGTGAAGGTGCCACCGCGGTCGATGGATATCCTGATACCCTCAACTGGACCTGGAAGAGAACCCATTCTGCCCTTGATCTGCGAGTTTGTGGTAGGTGGTGGTGCGTGGGTGTAGTGTAAATGAGGGTGCCGACGATGTCCTGAGAGGATGGGCACTAATACGGGCTGTGAAGAGATGGAAATGGCGATATCGAGATGAGGTTATCTCAATCGAGGCAGGACGTCGTGATGATTATACCAGTCCCCCTCAACTGAGGTGCGGTATCTACAGCGCGCCCAAAGAGGCAATCCTCCGAGGCTCGCAGCCAGACTACCCTCGGAGCTCCATCGGTGGGCTCTTCGGCGACCATGGACTTCTCCCCGGGCAAGGCGTGCTCCGCAAATCCCATCACAAGCAGAGGGGAGGGGTTGTGGAGGCGGAGTGAGAGTGAGAGAGCTCCTCCCGCCTCATCTGAATCGCGATAAGAGACTCTGGATCGATGGGGGAGATGGGGAAACGCTATCCCTCCCCGAGACCCTGAAGGACGGTTGGTGTGGGTGGCGGGGTAGCGGTCTTATCAGCTTCGGGAGGGGTGTCCGAGGGCGCTTTGGGTAGGTGGAGCTCCGCTCGGCGCCCGGCGCCCGGCGCCCGGCGTGTGGTTGTCGGCATCAACCTGGCCCGGGGGGGTTACTTTTGATGTCTTTCAATTGGCCGTATGGTCATTTCGGGAGACGTGTGTTGACTTCATGGTGAGTGATGGAGATGATTATCATGAAAATTGAGTGAAACGTCTTCAGATTGATATTCTATGTAATTCATGCGACGCTCCTAACAGTGTCATCCAGCGCCTTTGCAAAGTACTCGACATTCTTCTCGTTCAGCCCGGCAATCGAGATTCGTGATGTATCGGCCATGTAAACGTGATACTTTTCTGTTCCAATTGTTAGCAAACTGCTTTACCACTTCATGAACCATGGAAATCTCACCTTCGAGATGCTGTACCTGAGCCTTGCTGATGCCCGTGTACCCAAACATGCCGCTCTGCTTCACAATATGCGACCAGTCGCCCGGCGTCTGCAGGCGCACCAGCTCATCATACACCTTCTTCCTCATCGCGCGGATGCGGCCCGACATTGTAATCAAATCTTTCGCCCACTGCTCCCTGATCTCGGGGGTCCCCAGCACCTTGGCCGCGATGCGCGCGCCGAACGCCGGCGGGTTCGACACCGTCGCGCGCTGCACGTTCTCCAGGATCGAGTTCACCGTCCTGGTAGTCTCTGCGGAGTTCGCGACAAAGGTCACGGCGCCGATGCGCTCGCCGTACAGGCCCATCGACTTGGCGAAGGACATGCACACGGCGGCCTCGAGCCCGAGCTCGTCGACAAAGTAGCGGATCGCCCACGCGTCCTCGTCGACGTTGCCCGAGTTGAAGCCGAGGTACGCCGAGTCGAACACCGGAAACACGCCGCGCTCGATGATGACGGCGGCGATCTGCTTCCACTGCTCCTGGGACGGGTCGCAGCCGGTCGGGTTGTGCGCGCAGGCGTGCAGGATGACGGCGGAGCCGGGCTCGGCGGCGCGGAGGGTGGCGATGTAGCCGTCAAAGTCGAAGGCGCGGTCCTTGTAGTAGGGCAGGGATTTCACGGCGAAGCCCATGGAGGCGAAGAGCAGGTCGTGGTTGGACCAGGTCGGGTCGGTGATGTAGATTGTCTTGATGCCCGTGTCGGCCTTCTTGAGCGCGAGGCCGGCGAGGAGGAGGGCGCCGGTGCCTGAGAGGGATTGGCATGATGCGACCTGTTTGGCGGTGGTTAGTGAGGCTGGGAAGACTGTGTAAGTGGGTGTGTGATTTCACCCTGTTCTCTGCGTAGGCCTTGGTAGGGCCGAAGACGAGCTTGACGGCCTCGTCGCGGAACGGCTTGAATCCTGCGATGGGGAGGTACTCGTGTCCTGGCTCTCCGAGAGCTGCCTCTGCGGCTCTTACTGAAGGCAGGATCCAGGGCTGGCCATTCTCGTCGCGATATGTGCCCTGGCCGAGGTTCACCTTGTTGGGGTCCGTGTCGGCGAGGTAGCGTCTGGTCACGTCGAAGATGGCGTCGGGCGGGATGAATTGCGATCTCTCGAACGCTGAAGTCTGCTTGATTGAGCCCATTGTCACTGTAGTTTTTACTGCGAGGGAGATGTCGTTACGATGGAACAAGAGTCACGACACGGCCCAGATGAAAGTCAATCACGATCGAGGGATGGCGGTCGTGATAGCAGACCTTCCCGTTTTCGGGACCCAAGCCGATTCGGAGACGAAAGCCGGTCATTGAGGGCCGGCACCGGCGCTGGGCCATTTCGGATGAGGGGCCCGCGGGGTTCGTTGTCCACTTGCATGGATTGCGCCACGAGATGATTATCAAATGCTCCGAGGGCAACAGGAGTGAAGTCCGCGCTATCGAGTGATGGAGCAATGGATGGAGCAGTCGGCGGGGGAAATAAGAGCAGCTGGCCCTGGTGTGCGTCGTTTGTGTTTGGGTGTTGGTAGAGTCGTTGTGTGGTAGCTCACTCAGTACACCCAAAATCACACGTTTGCAATTCACACATACCCAAAAGAATAATGGCGCCCCGTTGTCCTCCCCGCGGCATCTACGCCCCCGTCGTGGCCTTCTTCCACGAGGACGAGACGCTCGACGTAGACGCGCTCAAGACGCACATCGAGCGGCTCTCCAAGTCGGGGGTGGCCGGGCTCGTGATCCAGGGCTCCAACGGCGAGGCGCCGTATCTGCTCCACTCGGAGAGGCAGCAGGTCATCGCGACCGCGGCGGCGGTGCTCAAGCAGCACGGCCGCCCCGACGCCGTCATCATCGCCGGCTGCGGCGCCCAGAGCACCCGGGAGACCATCCAGCTGTGCAGCGAGGCCAAGGAGTCCGGCGCCGATTACGCCCTGGTGCTGTCGCCCAGCTACTGGAGTAAGTTTTGTGTGCATGGCTGCCATCGGAAGCTGATCCGTTGCGCATGCATGATAATCGTTGCAGTCTGCTGACTCGGCATCCAGCCGGAGCGATGCAGAAGCCCGTCATCCAGAAATTCTTCGACGACGTCGCGACGGCCTCCCCCATCCCGATCCTGCTCTACAACTTCCCCGCCGTCACGTCCGGCATCGACCTCGACTCGGACCTGATCGCCGCGCTAGCGGCGTCCAACGACAAGATCGTCGGGTGCAAGCTGACGTGCGGCAACCTGGGCAAGCTGCACCGCGTCGCGCACGACGCCAAGATCCCGCAGCCGTTCGCCGCGTTCGCGGGCAAGTCGGACTTCTTCCTGCACGGGCTGGTGGCCGGCTCCAACGGCGTCATCGCGGCGGCGGCCAACTTCGTGCCCAAGGTGCACCTGCGGCTGCTCGAGCTGTACGACGCGGGCGAGCTGAAGCAGGCGCAGGAGCTGCAGACCAAGCTGAGCCAGGCGGACTGGGTGCTGGTGCAGCTGGGCGTCGCGGGGTTGAAGGCAGCCTTGGACAGGTATTTCGGGTATGGTGGTGGGAGGAGTAGGCGGCCGCTTGGCATGGTTGCGAGCGCAAAGTTTGAGGGGGAGAAGGATGCGGTGCTGAAGGGTTTGGTTGATTTGGAGACTTCGCTGTGAGTTTAGTTAAACAGTAAAATGATTTAATTGCGACTGTCATGCACCACCTGGCACTCGCGGAAGTCAACGACAACATGGGCAGAAGCCTCCAAGTCTATATGATCTCCGTGCGCATAATGCGACGCAGTCAAGACAATCTGCATCCGCGGCACGATTGTATACTTGATGGATGCCTCGGGGTGGAATACGTCAAATGGTATGACTTGCTCCGAGTCGTGGGGATCAACTAGACCGACCGCAATAAAGATGTCATCTGTGCAACGTTAGTGAGGCACAGCGACCCAACATCGTCGATACACAAGGGACCTTCATTACCTTTCGCATCGTTGCGAATGGAGCTGTCGGTCCAGAACTCAAAACCGTCCTTCACCTCCGTCGTCTGACCTTTCGTGGAAGTGTCGTCCCAGACCACGGCGCCATCCTCCATCTTGATCCCGAAAACAGACCCTCCCGGGCCTAGGTGTATTTTTCGGAATTCCTGTGTGCTGATGCTGGAGGTGTTTCCACTGGCCCTGCTGCCTTGAACAGCGAAGAAAGTGCTTTCTATCTTGAAGTTTGCAGTGCTAGAGCCGTCGGCCTGGGCTTCAATAGGCGGCGACAACTGGTACACTTGAGTAGCCCCTTCCTCAGGCGGTTCAGTGAGCGGCCTGGCCGAGAGCGAGAAGCGACAACGCTGCCATTTGTTTTTGACCTGTATGGTGTAGATATGGGAAGCCATGGCATTCATCTACCTGTACTGGATATCTTTGATGATATTTGAAGGGTCATGGCCATTTCTTCTCTTTGTATTCTTTCCCAAATGCTCCTTGCATGCCAGCTGAATGGAAGTCCTCAGCCAGCCACGTCCTTCAGCTTGCTGTAAGACCAAAAGCATCACGTAAATTAGGACCTATAGGTTTGGTTCATGATCTGAATGAATACTATTTCATATTACTACAACACGGGGAGACAATGTGATGTATCGACATCGGCGTACTCATTCCGCTTCAACAGCTCCGCCTTCCCGGCTCCGGCGACACCAACTTTGTGCCTGCTCGATCTTACTTCGATTCTTACCAGCTCCAGCCTCTGAAGCCAAAATGTCTCACCGCAGATCTCATCTCAATGCGTCCTCTTGCTCCAATACCGTAAGACGCCCGACTAGGGTGCGCTAGACTGCTTAAGCTTACTGCGTAGTACTGGGCTGGCACACCGAGACCATCCTTATCCGCTCCTTGTCAGGGTGGCATGTGAGCCGTTTGGTGTAAGCCCATTGGACAAGATCGACCAGGGGTGGCTGATGGTGCTAACTCATCGCCTGAAGTCGTGGGAAGACACCATCTTAGGTATCTTAGGCATCTTAGGCACCTCAGGGTGAGGTTGCTGGCTCAAGCTGTTCCCAGTTGTCTATCTTTTCTCCGGCGTATTCCTACTTGTTAGCTAGACTTGGGAACATGGAGTTGTCCTGACAAGTCTGGCTTCATTGCATCCTGCTTTCCAGTATTCATCCAGCTCAAATCACACAGTCAGTCTCACAGAATCTACTCTCGTTGATCCAATGGCGCCTCCCCCGCCTGATCGGCACTGGCGCATGCACAACGGCCGTGACAGAGCTCGTTGCGGCAGCTGAAGCCGATTGCGGCGCTCGCCATTGAGCGACATACTGCGGTACATAGTGTCTGTCTCTTCTTCTCATTGGCTGAAGCTGGTGATAACGAAGCCGTCTACCCCGCATCAGCTGCATCTGCATCTGGTGTCTCTTTCTCCCGCCCACTTGGCCCGTCCAATGGTCTCTCCTCCGCTTCATCACCAACCCTCCATCTTGCGCCTTATCATCAGAGGCACCTCATTGCACCCTCACCCAGGTAAGGTAAACTGCTGCCATGCCACCTCGACTGCTTACTTCACCCTGGACTGTCAATCATCTGCCACGTTCTCCACCCCACCAGCTGCAAACACTTTAGACTGTCGATGCACCTCCGACGCCATTCGGGATGGTGCCCCTCCATCCCATCGCCAACCAGCAGCCAAGCTCTGTCAGGACGGCAGCTTTGCGAACCAGGCTCTCGATACCGCGACCAACACCAACTGGTACCATGACTCGGACGATGGTGCTGGCTAACGAGCACGTCATTGTACCACCTACTTCGCCCACCAGGATAAGCGTCTCGATGGCACTCTGCGAACCATTAGAGGAGGTGAAGGTGAAGGCTTGCGACCCGTCTAGGAACATGTCAGCCCAGATCTCTCTCACCGTCTTAGCCTGCCGCCGCAAAGCTGCATGCAAGTTGAGCATTCTTTGTTCCTCGGGTCCTCGGGCGCCTGCGCAAGCTGTTCTGGGTAGTCTTCATTTATACACCATACTGCCCGCCAGCCCCGCTCAGAGCTTGCCTCCTTGTTGTCACAAACGCCTGTCGCAATCTCAATCGCCTGTTCAAGTCGGTAGTCTTGATCGCAGACTTTCGCGACCACCCAAATCTCGGCTTCACGATGTACACCCCGTCGGTGATCGTCTTCGCGGCGGCCCTCTTGGCGACGGCAACAGCTCAATCCTCCAATCCCACAGTATGGGCTTCGGTCGCCCTGATGATGCACGGCGAGCGCACGCCTCTGCGCAGCGAGCTCTCCGACGTCTTGACTCCCCGAGGAGCCCAGCAACTGCATGCCCAAGGGAACGCATTCAGGACTCGCTATCTCTCTGGCATCACGCCCACCAACTCGACTGAGAGCCGGGTCACCTCGCGCGCCCCAATCCGAGACATTGCCCCCAATGTTGTCGACCACGCCCAGCTCCATATCCTCTCGGTCCCTGATGCGCACGTTGTTGCCGGCGCGCAGGCATTCATGCAGGCGCTCTACCCGCCCATCAGTCACACATTCTCGGTAGACACTGGCGGATCAAATATCTCGTTTTCGACAACCTCGGACAATTACACCGAGTACCCTCTGGGCGGCTACCAGTATCCTGTCATCCAGACTGCTGGCTATTTGGACCAGAGGTCAATTGGGTGAGTGGCTGACTGTGCTCCGAAGCGCACTCCTTCAGACTAACATTGAACCCTACACAAAGCCTCCGAGGCAACACAGAGTGCACGCAGTGGCAGGTCTCGACGCAGGTCGACATGACGCGCGACCCAGACATGCTCATGCTCTACAACTCTACCAAAGCCAAATACCAATCCTTCTTCACCACCCCGCCCCTCAACGACGGTGTCTACTCGCTCGCGAACGCCAACTTCTGGGACGCCTACAACATCTGGGACTACATCCGCTACCGCTACTCGCACGAGGAGGCCGTCTACGACGCCCTGATGGACGCCTACGTCAAGGACAGCCAATTCCTCCAGGTCTACAGCAGACAGCAGCAGCTGGCCCTTTACTCGGACCAGAAGCCTTCCGGCCTGGCCAAGGGCGACATGATCCGGACGGTGGCCGGCATGTCGTTCGCCAAGCAGGTCGTGGACGCACTCAAAGCCAACGGCAACTTTGGCGGCTACTCGCGCAAGCTGACGCTGCTCTTCAGCTCCCAAGAGCCCTTCCTGTCCTTCTTCTCCCTCGCCCAGCTCCAGCAGGGCAACACGTCGCTCTCCAGCCCCTTCTGGAACGTCCCCGAGCCCGGCGCGGCCATGGTCTTCGAGCTCATCGGCGACGAGCCCGGCCGCCCGGACTCCTACCCCAAGGACAGCAACCTCTACGTGCGGTTCCTGTACCGCAAGAACGCCGACCCGGGAACCCCCTTCGAGGAGTACGCCCTCTTCGGCTCGCCGGCCGCCGAGCCGCGCGTGACCTTTAGCTACTTCAAGCAGGAGATGCTCAAGTTCGGCGTCGACGTGGCGACGTGGTGCAGCATGTGCGCGTCCTCGCAGCCCTTCTGCAGCGTGAGGAGCACCGAGGCGCCCACGATCGGCGCAGCGATTCGCGCGGTCGTGAGGAAGCCATACGTCGCAGGCATTATCGGCGGAGCGATCGTGCTCGCCGTTCTCGGCCTTGTGGTCGCGGCGTTCGTCTTGGCCGGGTTCCGGATCCGGCGCGTGGGCAGGGAGGACAACAAAGACGGCCACCAACCCGCAGCCAGCCTTGGCGGGTTCAAGGCTGCGGAGAAAATGGCCAGCGATCCCGATCTGTCCGTCTCCAAGCGCGGCGTCCCGCACGAGAGGCACGGGAGCTGGGAGCTGCGGGAGGGGAGGGACGTGGTGACGGGGATTCATGGGGCGGGCATCAGCGTGGACAAGAGCAGCTCGGCCAGCAGCGTGCATAGCAAGGACCTGGATGATGATGGCGCGAGCGTGATGGGGGCGTCGCCGGTGACTCCGAGGGAGAGCGTCTAAGACAACTCTCTGGGGGGTGATTAGATTCGAAACATTCTGGCTTTCATTCATGATACCCATTGATCCTCTCCGTGACAACGCTCGTTTGGACTCGGGGAGAAGGATTTACGCCGACATTGGCAGACTTCATCATTCGCTTGAAATATTTGGAGCATACTTGATAGAGATAGGCGAGTACAGGAACTCCTTCATTCATCTTCATCTACATCCTCATCATGAACAGATGGAACCCATCCACTTACACCTCACACTGACCGTGGCCTCACTCCTTCGCAACCTTCAACCGACACAACACCGCCTCATTCCTATCAACCATACTCCCCGGACTACACACCACCGTGAAATTATGCCAATCCCTCGCCGGATCCACGTCCAGCCCCTCCACGCCCTCGTACCGCTGCAGCATCCTCACAACCACATACCCCGCCTCCGTCAGCGCAAGCTGCTGCCCGATGCAGATCCACGGACCGCCGTTGAACGGCGCAAAATGCCACGCAGCCCCCGCGGCGCCCCTCTTCGCCTCCCACCGCTCCGGCACGAACTCGTCCGCGTCGGGGCCCCACAGGTCCTTCCGCCGGTGCAGCACGTGCGTGCTGAAGTTGACCTCCGTCCCCGCGGGTACAAACACGGGGGAGGTGCCGTCGGGTCCGCCGCCGCAGGGGAGCGTCGTGTCGACTAGGGCGCGGCGCGAGTTGAAGGGCACGACGGAGTGCAGGCGCAGCGTCTCCGAGAGGACATGCTGTAAATAGGTGCACTGCTTCAAGCTTGCAAAGGTTACTCGTTCTGCTGGATCCTCGGCGTAGGTGCCAAACGTGGAGAGAACCTCGGCGCGGAGCTTGGCGAAGACGCGCGGGGAGCGCAGCAGGCAGTACCACACCCAACTCATCAGACTCGCCGTGGTATCGCGGCCCGCGGCGAGGAGGCCGAGGACCTGCTCGCGGACCTCCGTGTCGTCGCCGTCGCAGCGCGCGCGGAGGACGGTGAGGAAGTCGTAGCGCGCGAGGGAGTCGCCGCGCTTCTGGGCGTCGTCGGAGGCGGCGATGGCGTCGTCGACGAAGGCGTGCAGCGTCTTCACGCAGGAGCGCAGCTCGGCGGTGCCGTAGGCCCAGTAGAAGCTGCGCAGGCGCATGCGCACGCCGAGGAGGGCCAGCATGCGCTCGAAGGCGTGGTGGAAGGCCATGCCCGGGTGGGCGTGGTCGTCGCGCAGGCGGGCGGCGAGGGTGGAGGTGCTCTGGCCGAGGAAGAGCTCTGTCGCGGAGTCGAGGGTGAGGGAGGGGAGGAGGGAGGCGAGGCTGACGGGGGATGTCCAGCCTGTTGTTTCTGAAGCATCACGCTCGATGCAGCGGAAGAGCGTCTGGACATGCGCCTCGAGCAGGTCCAGCCGGGAGACGTTGTCGCGGCTGAAGAGCGGTCGCATCATCTCCCTCGCGGAGCGCCAGGCGGGCCCGTCGGCGGCGAAGATGCTGCGGCCGAGGACGGCCTTGAGGTTCGTGCTGCGGGCGGCGCCCATGCCGAAGTCGGCGAACTGGGTGGCGAGCAGGGCCTGGACGTTGCGCGGGTCGGCGGTGACGAGGTTCGTGGTGCCGAGGAGGGCGATGCGGAAGGTGTGGACGCCGAGGGCGGCGAAGCGGGCGGCGACGTGGTCGGGCGTGCGCTATTCGCGGTCCGCGCGGAGGGAGGCGAGGACGGTGTCGATGCCCAGCGGGAGCGTGGTCGGTTCGAGGGGCGGTGGTTTGCAGGACAGGCGGCGGGCTTTCTGGGCGAGGCGGAGGGAGCGGAGGGCGGAGTTGAGGAGAAGGATCGTGGTGAGGATGATGGGGAGGAGGAGGTAGGGGGAGAGCGTGGTGAAGCGGGTGGTGAGGGTGAAGGCGGCGTCGAGGAGGGGGTTTGGCGGCGCCATGGTTGCGAGACGTTGGTGAGGATGTCTCGTGGCGATGGTGTTTTGGTGTTTTGGTGTTCTGGTGGTGAGGTTAGAGCGAGAAGCTCATCTTCGCATCAGGGAGTTAAAACACCATCAGAGTCTGAGTGTATGCAGAGTTTGGCCATCATCGTGAGCTTCGGTGAGCTCCGGGCTCTGGCGGGATGACCCCACGACGGCTCATCTGTCGAGCTGTTTATTGGTCAATGGACCTACGTCACTGCCCCTCGTGAGCCCCGAGCAACGTGCTGTCGACGAGGCTTGGCATTGGCTAAAGAGCTTGCAGGTCCGAAAGGGGTAAGGGAATCATCGAAAAGACGGTCTCCATCGGGTCCATCCCGACGCGGGGGGCTGACGACCCGTCGTCTGGGGATGGGTATCCTTGGATGCGCCTTCCATGACTCGGCAGGACCACGCTGCTGGGAAGTTGACCGGCACCAGGGATCAGGGGTCACGGGTCAGGGGTTCTCTGGATGTTGAACCTGGACAAGGACCCTGACTCGGGAGGTCGAAGAAGATGGGCGCGGCCAATGAGACAAGAGCAATTTGAAGGCAACGGGGAGGTCGATCGATGCCGGCACGTTGTGGCATCATGGTCGTGTTCGTCAACAAAGTTTCTTGGGTGTTCGTGAAGGGCCGCGAATGGTTCGTCGGATGATTTGCCACGTTTTGCAGAGTTTACGGGAACGAGGAAAAGATAGACTTCCCGTCGTTGGACAGGCAGAAAACTCAAAGAGATTAGGAGCACTTCACCGAATGATTTCATGTTCACTTTGGCACGTGGGCTTCATCAAGATGCCGTCAGAAGAGTCTACTCAACGCAAGACTCGTCTAAGCAACCTGCTCAATGCCCTCTCTGGGCCGCAGTTTAACCCACAGCGGCAGCTTCTCCCACATAATGTACGTTCCCTGCGGTGTCCACCAGTCTTCCGACAAATCGTTGGCCTCAAGGTCAAAGTACCACATCATCTTTGCGTACGCGAGGCTCATCTCGGCATACGCCATCCTGGATGCCGTCAGTTCACGGTCTAAGTTGTGAGTGATGTAGACTTACGGCTTTCCAATGCAAATGCGCTGCCCGTAAGAAAATGGCTGGACGGCTGCCCTATCGTCGTTGGCAAACTCGGAGCCGGGCGGCAGCTCAAGCCATCTCTCGGGCACAAAGTCCCCGGGGCGGTGGAAGTTGTGCTTCGAATGCCCGGCGGCGAACTGGTTCACCGCAACAGCATACCCGCCGGGAACCCACTTCCCCTCGATCACCTCCCCCTTACCCGGCACCCAGCGTGGCAGCGAGCCGGGCGTGGGAGGATACAACCTCATCGCCTCGTTGATGCACGCGCGGAGGTACTTGCAGTCCTGCGCCGAGACCATCGTAATCTCCTTCCTCGTCTTGAACGCGCCCCTAACCTCGTCCTTGAGCTTCGCGAGCTTGTCCGGGTTGTGCAGCAAAAAGTACGTCAGCCCAGACATGCCGCCGGCGGTGGTGCCGCTGCCGGCGACGATGAAGGTGCCCGCGAGCATGACCAGCTCAAGGTTCGACAGCTTGACGCCGTCCTCGTCGTTGTCGAGGATGTACGACATAAAGTCCTTGCCGGGGTTCTTGGCCGCGATGCGCTGGCGCACCTTGGCCTCCGTCATGGCGAGGTGCTTCTTGCGCGCTTCCGTGACGCGGCGCGGGGTCACCCAGGTGAGGAAGTCGAAGAAGCCGTACTGCACGGCGAGCTGAATCCAGACGTAGGCGGTCGCGCGGCCCATGATGGCGCGGATCCAGGGCTGGTCGGCGTTGTCGAGGGCTCCTGCGGGAATGCCGAAGGCGAGGTCTGCTGTGGATCAGTATCCTGCTAGCTATCGCAAGGTTTCAACTCACCAGAGACGATGTCGAACGCAAGCAAGTTGAACCACGTCGACATATCCACCGGCCCCTCCTTGCATCTCCTCATGAGCTGCCTCACCATATTATCCGAATGGTTCTGGAAGTAGTACTCCTGCTCGCGCAGCGCCTTCTCCGAGAAGGCCGGGTTGATCGCCCTGCGCAGCCTCGCGTGCCGCTCCTGGGTCTCCGTCATGAGCGTCTTGTGGCCGTTGAGCTTCGCGGGCGCGATGCCGCGGCCGTCGAGCGCCTTGGGGAACTCGGGGCTGCGCTGGCCGTAGATCTTCTTCCACGCCGCGCCGGAGGTGTACGACAGCTCGTCGGGCGCGATGCGCACCACGGGGTCGTACTGCTCGTGCAGCTCGCGGATCTTCCAGGTGATGCGGCCCTTCATGTTGACATAGTTCCATGGCAGGCGGGAGATGGCCCAGAGCTTGGGGCCCGGGTAGTGGCGGAGAGGGCTGAGGTAGAGGTAGTAGAAGGACCTGCAGGCGACGTAGAAGAAGATCTAGAAAAGGAGGTTAGATGTTTAGTGATGGTATTCGCAGGAGGACGACTTACAAGACCCCATAAGCTGAGGAAGATGTTGGTGAATGTCAAAGCTGGGAGTTTGCTCAGATGAGCAGTAAGCTGTTCGGGAATCTCTATCTTCACCATGATGGCCTACAGTCGCGGGGTTGGCCAAGAGAGACGACTTCTCGATCTTAGTGTCGACGAGCTCAGCTTCAATGGCAGGTTGAGAAAGCCTGACAGCTACAGAAAATCGGTTCTCGATCTCCTCCCAAGAACGCGTGAGCCAAGCTGGAAGTTCTTCGGAGCTCTCCCCGTAATGACACGCCCCATGGCATTCTTCAACAAGACGTGGAGCACAGACAGCTGGCCCCCAGCAAGGATCATGATCAACTCCGAAGACCATCTGCCAATGACGTGACGAAATCACGGCACGTTCCTGGCGCCCCGCATAGATGGGTTCGAGAAGGAACACGATAACGAGTCCCTCCCAAAAGTTCGCCAAACCGGCGTTGCATACGCGGATCGGTGACCGGGGAGCCCCTGACTGCCATCAACATACCCCTGAATGCCGGCCGATTTGATCCAAATATGGGATGTTCAGCTGCACGAGAAAAGCTTATTCTACCCGCAATCCCTGAAGAGACCCGTCGCGCGGTGCACGAGTCAATGCTTGTTTGGAAAACAAGCTCACAAACCCCGTGCTTGGCTGTTCAAGTACCGAACCGCCGTTCGTGAAGGATCAAGAAGCTCATTGGCTGGAGATGGCACCACGTGCGGTCTGAGATCTTCATGAGGGCGTTCAAGCTGATACCCGTGGGGAGTTATTCTGCCGTTGAGGACTCCGCCTCAAGGGACCCTGGTCCCCAGACAGGGGACGTTTGGCTGTGGGGTCTGCAAGCTCAGGGTAGCTGTTCACGATAGCTTACATGTTGCGGCGTGGTGGGGAGCTCAGGGTAGGAGACATGTGACGTCGCCGAGGTCAGTCTCTGAGCTCCTACAGCGCGGTGTTGGGCGGAGTGCGTTCTCGATAGCTTCATCACCACTCTGGCACTTCGTGAACGCCAAGACAAATTCAACGATGACCACCGCGGCCGAGACAGAGAGTATCCAGCAAGAGCTGGTGCCGAAGCTTAGTGCTGAAGCAATCCTCCACTGGCCTGAATCCGAGGGCTTCAACAAGTCGAACTTGCGGTTCACTGACTATGAGCGGCCGGTAAGACAAAAAACTCCGCCTGTTGATCAAGAAGAACGGCTAAAATGAGCATTCAAGACCTACCTGGTGTCCATCTCACCGGGTTGTGACGACGATGTGATCCAGATTGTCAAGTACGCGAAAAGCAAGGGCGTTCCCTTTGCCCCGCGCTCCGGACACCATGCCGTGACGACGACGATGCGACATCTCAAGAACGGTATCCTCATCGACATGCGATCGTTGAATAAGCTCAGCTTCGACGCTGAGAATCGACAAGTGACGGTCGGGGGTGGTGTGATCACGGACGATTTCGTCAAGTTCCTCCAGTCTGTTGGAATGGAAGTTAGTGAGTGGTCTCGCTTGTCTCGATTGAAGGTTGTTCAGTCTCGCTGACGCCGCGAAGACGTGGGATCTTGCCCGACAACGGGCGTCATTGGTGTAGCTTTTGGGGCCGGACTGGGTCGGCTCCAGGGCAAGTACGGTTTCTTGCACGACAACATGGTGTCTTGCAAGCTAGTCCTCGCCGATGGTAGCGTCGTGATGGTCTCACAAGAGACAAACCCCGATTTGTTCTGGGCCATCCGTGGCGCCGGTCACAACTTTGGCATTGCGCTGGAGGCAACGTTCCGCGTTTACCCACAGGCGAATAAGGGCATTCACTACACCTGGGATCTAGAGTACACCGTCGACCAGTGCGACGCTGTCTTTGAGACGCTGAACAGTGTTCACGAGGAAATGCCAGCCGAGCTGGCCATCTTCATCTTGTGGATTCGGCAGTCTGATGGGGGCAGAAAAGTGAGAATCCGTCTGACACCCTTCTTGAACCGTTGCTGACCCTTTGTCTTAGCACCACATTCTCGTCAACCTCGTCTGGTCCGGAAACGAAGCCGACGCAGATCCCTGGGTTGCCCGATTCGAAAACCTCGATCCCGTGCTGAACAGCGGCAAGGTCACGACCAATTGGGCAGACCTCCCTTGGACGACATACAAAGGACAGAACAAGGACCTCAGCAAGCCCGAGGTCTGGTCTCTGGCCCCGAACAAGATGATGGGTGCTGCCTGCGTCGAGAAGTTCGATCTCAAGACTACCAAGGCGTTCTTCGAGAGCGTCAAGTCGATGAACGAGGAGTGGGCTGGAAAGGGCTTCTTTGGAGCCATGTTTGAGTGTCTGCCGCACCAGAAGGTCAGGGAGCTCCCGGATGAGGCGACGGCTTTCCCCTGGCGCTGGGGGTCGAACCATTTCTTGTGAGTGGCAATCATAATTGTCACCACCCTTGAATAAGAGGGAAAAGACTGACAGTGCTTGGGACAGGATGTTAATGGCAACCCCGATCAAACTGGAGAACAGAGCGCCATTCGAAGCTCATCTCGACAAGTGGAAGAAGGAATTCATCGCAACCTCCGGATACGGCCGACTCCAGCAATACGTCAACTATGGCAACACAACGTCTACGATGAAGGATCCCGCAGAGGCATTGTACGGTTACGAGCCTTGGAGGTTGGAGAGGTTGCGAGCGTTGAAGATGACTTACGACCCCGATAATGTGTTTCGCTGGTACCAGCCATTGGTGGAATAATGTGTTCCGTTCAGAAGTTCAGAGATTGAGTTTATTTGGCAATTGAATAGAGTTTTGAATTCCACATGGCACAGATATTATTCGCCTTATGCAAATTGCAAACGTCACAAAGACTACACAATTCCCTTTGGTTCGTTTGCTATTTGGCAGTGTTTGGAGGGTCTAACTTTCTGAACATAGTCTCTTGAACTCACTCGCAATTCAACGTCAAATGTCACAGCAAATCCATTCCCAACATCCACAGACGGCCTCGGTGTTTTCGAGAAATGCGAAATCGGACTGGAAGCTGTCTCTCCACCGTCAGGGGTGCCATGTCCCGATCTCCCCCGCGAGCAAACACAGCACCGGGCGGGTGCCGACGAGAGACGCGTCACAAACAAGACAGCAATGCCGGCGGCAATGCAGCCTCTACGAACATCGCTACTGGAGGACAACGACAGAAATCCCCCACGTGCTCACAAGAACCGGAATGTCTTATTACCATGGTGTCGGGTCTTCGCCAATCGTTCCAGCAATAGTAGGGGGTGTGTTAAGGTCCCGAGTCATTGCTGTGTATCAAGGCCCCGCAAGCAATATCAAGAATGCAGACCCATCCGGAAGAGCCCCAGTTCAACCGGACAACCAGGGCCCCTCAACCACTTCGACAGTCGACTTTTCCACAATGGAGACGATTCATTCTCAAACGTCCCCCGGATTTGAACCGCTCTTGGCAGGACCCTGGCCGATCGGGCTGTGGAACGGGTATCGCAAAGAGTCCGGGAGTTACTCCGGTGTGTCGGTCTGTCACCGCTACGAGGCAGGCCCCCATAGGAAAGCTGTTCGTTTCCCGTAGAACGTGCTTGGAAAATCTGCTCGTATTGGATTGCTGCTCGAATCCATTCATTCTGATGGAGCAGCGGGAGCCGGATCTCTGGAGAAGATGTCGCGTTTTGGAAACTTGAGCCGTTATCAGGACATGGGGTTTAAGATCTTTGACACACTGGATCTGATGGATCAATCGCGCGGAAAGCTCCGATTTGAGCACGCAGAGATGTTGATGAGAAGATATCTTTGCCCAAATTCCCTTCAAAATCTGTTTCCTCGTCTCTGGACCTTCTCTAGCCACCTTGCCTCCCACGCTGCCCTTCCCAACACCCCCAAAGATACCCAATAGTCGTCTTCGTTTGTAATAGTCCTTCTCTTTCCCTCGCAACCAACCATTCATCATGCCTTTCATCCAAGAGGCCACGGGCCAGGCCGACCCCACCTGCCAGCCGATTGCCATCATCGGTATTGGCCTGAGAGCTCCCGGCGATGCTTCTGACCCGGAGAAGTTCTGGCAGATGCTCGTCGATGCGCGCTCTGCACGCTCAGAGATCCCCAAGGACCGTTACAATGTCGACGGCTTCTACCACCCCGACCCCGAGAGGCTGGGCAGCATCCAGCCCAGGTGAGTGGCTTCGGTCAGCAATGCAGGTCACGCGACACTATACTCATCGCTTTTGCCAGGCACGCCCACTTCCTCAAGCAGGACTTCAAAGTCTTTGACGCCCCATTCTTCTCCGTCACACCCAAAGAGGCCAAGGCCATGGACCCCACACATCGCATGCTTTTGGAAGCCACCTACGAAGGCTTTGAGAATGGTATTTCGAGCGAAAGACTCGATGCATATGGTCTTGCGCTGACATCTTCGCAGCTGGACTGAGACTGGAAGATGTCTCAGGAACACAAACGTCATGCTACATCGGTACCTTTACCGGTGATTTCCCTAACCTGCAAGCCCGTGATAACGAGGGACCCTCCATCTACCGTGAGACAATCATATCCTTTACTTGGACGACGATGACTGACAAAGCTTAGACGCCACTGGACTGTCTTCCTCCCTTGCCTCAAATCGCCTGTCATGGTTCTACAACCTGAGAGGACCTTCTATGACTATCGATACTGCTTGCTCGTCAAGTTTGACAGCATTCCATCTGGCTTGCCAGAGTATTCGAACTGGCGAGGCGGAAATGGTAAGTTGATGTCAAGATTGTGTATCATTTCCTCACTAACACCTTGACTACAGAGTGTCGTCGCCGGCGCCAACCTCATGTTCGGCCCGGACATGTCCATTCTCCTCGGTGCCGCCAAGATTCTCTCCCCCGAGGGAAAGTCCAAGATGTGGGACGCCAACGCCAACGGTTTCGCCCGTGGTGAGGGTTTCGGCGTCACCATCCTGAAGCCCCTTGATGCCGCCCTCCGTGACGGCGACACCGTTCGAGCCGTCGTGTTGGCGTCGGCAGCCAACGAGGACGGCAGAACACCTGGTATCTCTCTGCCCAACAGCGAGGCTCAGCAGGCTCTTATCCGCACGGCGTATCGCAACGCTGGCGTTGATCCGGCGGAGACGGGCTATGTTGAGGCTCACGGCACCGGTACCCAGGCCGGTGACCCCTTGGAGGCACGCGCCATCCTGAACACCATTGGCAACCAGCCCGGTCGCAAGTCTGAGCTCTACGTGGGTTCAGTCAAGACCAACATCGGCCACTTGGAGGGTGCTGCCGGTGTCGCCGGTGTCATCAAGGCCGCTCTCGCCATCGAGAGGGGTCTCATTCCCCAGAACCTCTGGTAAGTCTTTACGATACAATACTTAGATGCGATCTAACCCAGGTCATAGGTTCGAGGAGCTCAACCCCCAGATCGAACTTCCTGATAAGGTCAAGATTCCCCAGACTCTGGCCGTCTGGCCCAGCACCGGCCCTCGCAGAGCCAGTATCAACTCCTTCGGATTCGGAGGTGCCAACGCTCACGTCATTCTCGAGGACGCTGCTTCTTACCTCTTCCGCCATGGCCTCCCCGGACGCCACGCCACCGTCTGTCGCCCTCTCTTCCCCAAGTCTTCCACCTCTGACGACGGTACCGGAAGCACCGCCAGCGAGACAGAGCCCACTCCCAAGCTCATTGCCCTTTCTTCCAACGACCAGGAGGGTGTCAAGCGCAACGTCGAGCGTCTCAGTGAATATCTCGAGACCAAGACCGCGACTTCATCCACTTACATGAACGACCTCGCTTACACCATGGCTTCCAAGAGAACCGCTCTGCCGTGGAAGTCATTCGCCATTGCCTCGGATGTTGCCACTCTGCAGGAGAACTTGGACACCATCCCCGCCGTCATCCGCTCTTCAAACTCCACTGTTCCCCGTGTCGCCTTTGTCTTCACCGGCCAAGGTGCCCAGTACTTCAAGATGGGCAAGGGTCTGTCCGTCTACAAGGTGTTCCGCGACAGCATGCTCCGCTCCGAGACCGCCCTGAAGGCTCTCGGATGCACATGGAACCTGACTGAGGAGCTCAGCCGCCCCGAGCCTGAGTGCAACCTGCGCTTCGCAGACTACAGCCAGCCCGCCTGCACTGCTCTTCAGGTTGCGCTTGTTGACCTCATGAAGTCCTGGGGAGTTTTGCCTGTCGCTGTTGTTGGTCACTCCAGCGGTGAGATCGCTGCTGCGTACTGCGCTGGCTACATCGACCACGAGGCCGCCGTCAAGATTGCCTGGTTGAGAGGTCAGGTTTCCAAGACGGTCTCCCAGGAGGGCGGCATGTTGGCGGTTTCTGCTAGTGCCGAGAGCATCGCCGAGCACCTTGAGTCTCTCAAGAATGGCAAGGCTATCGTGGGCTGCTTCAACAGCCCCAAGTCGTGCACTGTGTCTGGTGATGGCACTGCCATCGATGAACTTCAGGAGGTCCTGAAGGAGGCTCAGATTCCTTGCACGCGTCTGGGCATCGACGTTGCCTACCACTCTTTCCACATGGGGGGCTGCCAGACAAGCCTACGAGTCTGCTCTTGCCGGCATTCCCCACAGCTCCTCTGATATCCCTCTGTTCTCTTCCGTTACGGGCGAGGTCGTTGAGCCTGAGCAAATGAAGCCTTCTTACTGGGTTGACAACCTGGTCTCCCCCGTTAACTTCGTCGGCGCCGTTCGCTCGCTGCTGCACCACACCCAGGGCAAGACCAAGTCTCACGACAGATCAGCTTTCGCCAGCGTCTTCGTCGAGCTTGGTCCTCACTCTGCTTTGAGAAGCTACCTCCTCGACACCTTCACTGCCGAGGACCGCTTCTCTGACTTGTCTTATGCCACTGTTCTCAGACGCAAGTTTGACGGTGTCCAGACTGCTTTGGAAGCCGCTGGTCAGCTTTGGGCTAAGGGATGTGTCGTGGATGTCAACAGAGTCAACGAAATCAGCGACAGCCCCAACATGCTGGTTGATCTTCCTCCTTATGCTTGGAACCACACACGTGCCTTCTGGGACGAGTCGTACCTCAGCCGCGAGTACAGACTCAGGGAGAAGCCTCGCACCGACCTTCTCGGCTACCGAATCCCCGGCACTCCCAATCCTACTTGGCGCAACTTCCTTCGTTGCAATGAGAACCCCTGGATCCGTGAGCACAAAGTGCAGGGTGACATTCTCTACCCCGGTGCTGGTATCGTGGTCATGGCCATTGAAGCGGCTCGCCAGCTTGCTGAAGAGCACGCTGAGGAGGAGGTCTTCGGATACGAACTCCGCGATGTTGCCATCGACACTGCTCTCAGAGTGCCTGACACCGACAAGGGTATCGAGGTCATGGTTCAGCTGCACCCCCGGCGCACTGGAACCAAGGCTGGTCCTTCCGCCACTCTTAACGAGTTCGCCGTCTTCTCTTGGTCCGAAGAGATCAAGGAGTGGACGGTCCACGCCCGCGGCCTGGTCTCTGTCACTTACAAGTCTTCATTGTCTCCCGCTATGCAGCGCGAGCTGGCACTTGAGAACGAGCGCTACGCCAAGTCCTTCGCCGACGCCAAGGAGATCTGCCAGAAGCCTGCCCGCAGCTTCCTCTATGACACCGTCGCGACGATTGGCATGCATTACGGCCCGACTTTCCGCAACATGACTGAGCTGTTCGCCGGTCCCAACTCCAGCTACGGTGTCATCAGCGTTCCTGATACCAAGGCCGTCATGCCCAAGGGCTTCGAGTACCCTTCTGTCGTCCATCCGGCTACTCTCGACTCCGTCCTTCACCTGCTGTTCCCCTCTATCAGCGGAGAGGACCAATCCCTTAGCGAGGCCGTCGTTCCTTTCTCCTTCGACCGCATCTTTGTCTCCGCCAAGCTTTCTTCCGTGCCCGGAACCAAGCTGCATGGTTGCTCCACCGCCCAGAAGACCAGCTACACCACCTGGAAGTCTTCCATCACCATCTCCGAGGACCAGTCGGAGCCCATGATCATCATGGACGGCGTTTCTTTGGCGTCGGTCGGTGAGGGAGAGGCGTCTCAGTCCCAGGAGACCAGGGCTTCTTGCTTCGGTCAGTACTGGCACGAGGATGCTGACCTTCTTGAGCCTGCTCAGATCAAGGAGCTCGTCTACAAGCGCACGCTCAAGAGCAAGGACGATGACTCTGTGCTTGACAAGCTTGAGTATGTCTGCTTGGTCTACATCTACCGCTGCCTCGCATGGCTGGAGAGCGAGGAGGGCAAGGCGTACGTTCCCCAGGACGGATTCTGGAAGCTCTACGTTGAGTGGATGCACGATACCATCAAGCAATTCCCTCCTTTGTCGGAGAACGAGGCCGAGGTTGAAGCTGAGATGGAGGCTTGCCGCAAGAGGATCGTCCTCTCTGACAGTGGTGACATTACTGTCCAGATGGTGGACCGCATCGGTCAGAACTTGGGACGCATCTTCTCCCACGAGGTCGAGCCCCTTCAGGTCATGACTGAGGGCGATCTTCTTTACACGTTCTACCGCGGCGCCTTCGGTACCAGCTTCAACACCAACGTTGCCGAGTACGTTGGTCTCATCGCCGACAAGAGCCCTGGACTGAAGATTCTGGAGATTGGTGCCGGTACTGGTGGTACTACGTACCACGTTCTTGAGCGTCTTCGTAATGCCGACGGATCTTCCAAGGCGTCCAAGTATACTTTCACCGACATCTCTCCCGGTTTCCTCGCCAAGGCTGCCGACCGTTTCTCTACCGATGCCTCTATCATGGAGTTCACTACCCTGAACATCGAGAATGAGCCCACCGAGCAGGGCTTTACCCATGAGACATACGACCTCATTGTCTGTGCGAACGTTCTACACGCCACCAAGAGCATCCAGGAGACTCTTGATCACTGCAAGTCTCTGCTCAAGCCTGGTGGTCGCCTCGTTCTGTCTGAGGTTACTATCAAGCGCATTTTCTCCGGCTTCATCATGGGTCCTTTGCCAGGATGGTGGCTCGGAGAGGAGGACCACCGCAAGGGCGGACCTCTTCTTGATGTCGATGAGTGGCAGACCGCTCTCAAGCTGGCTGGATTCTCCGGTGTCGATGTTGACATCCGCGGTGACCGTGAGGCTTCTAAGGAACCCGTCTCCCTGATCATCTCTACCAAGCCTGCCAAGGAGGTCGCTGGTCCTTCTGAGTTCGTTGTCATCAACACTGGCTCCGAGAGCTCTGACAAACTTGCCGGAGCGATCCAGTCTCAATTCGCCAGTGCCGGTCAGAACATCTCGGTTGCCCAGTGGAACACCATCTCCGAGGAGCAAGTCTCCGGAAAGTACTGCCTGCCCCTCGCTGAGTGGGAGAGCCCCATTCTTGCCACCCTCACCGATGAGAACTGGGAGAAGCTTCGCCAAGTCATCTTGAGCTCTGCTGGAACTCTCTGGATCACTGGTGGCGCAGCCATGGACTGTCCCGACCCGATGAAGTCTCTGATGGTCGGTCTCGCCAGAGCCATTCGCAACGAAGACGCCGGTGTCCGCCTTGCTACTCTTGATCTTGAGACTGCTGATAAGATCACCGTCGAGAACGCTGCCAAGAACGTCCTCAAGGTTGCTTTCGAGCATGCCCGAGGCGACGGTTTCGATGGCGAGTACGCTGCTCGTGAGAGCCTTGTCTACGTTCCCCGTGTCGAGAGAACTCTCAAGGTCGACGGTTCCCTCCGCAAGTACGAGACCAAGGGCCAGCCTGAACTCGTCTCCTTCAAGGGCTGCGGACGCCCCTCAAGCTTACCATCAAGACCCCTGGTCTCCTCGACACCTTCCGATGGGAGGAGGATGAGACTTACTACCAGCCCATGCCTGAAGACTGGATTGAGATTGAGGTCAAGGCCGTCGGTCTGAACTTCAAGGATGTTCTCGTTGCTCTCGGCAACCTTGCTGAGAACAAGCTCGGCGTCGATGCCTCTAGTGTTGTTACCCGCGTCGGATCTGCTGTCACCGACTTCAAGGCTGGTGACCGTGTCATGACTGCTTCCTGCGACACTTTCGCCACTTACGTTCGCTTCCCTGCCAAGGGTGCCATCCCCGTCCCTGAGCATATGAGCTTCGAAGAGGCTGCTTCCATGCCTCTCATCTTCCTGACTGCCTACTACTCTCTCGTCACTGCTGGTGCGCTCTGCAAGGGCGAGAAGATCCTGATCCACGCCGCCGCCGGAGGTGTTGGTCAGGCTGCCATCATGATTGCCCAGCAGAAGGGAGCCGAGATCTTCGCTACCGTCGGCCCTGAGCAAAAGAAGCAGCTCATCATGGAGCAGTACGGCATCCCTGAGGACCACATCTTCAGCAGTCGTGACACCAGCTTCGCTAAGGCCATCATGCGCGCAACCAACAACCAGGGCGTGGATGTTGTCCTCAACTCCCTCGCCGGCGAGGCTCTTCGTCTCTTCTGGCACTGCCTGGCCAAGTTTGGACGTTTCCTTGAAATTGGCAAGGCCGACCTCTTCGCCAACACCGGTCTCGACATGAAGCCCTTCCTCGACAACAAGAGTTACATCGGTGTCAACCTCCTCGACTTCGAGAACAACCCCACTCCCCGTGCCGTTGCTCTCTGGGAGGACACTGCCAAGCTCATCCACAACGGCTCCGTCAAGCCCATTGCCCCTATCCAGCTCTTCACCATGGCCGAGGTTGAGAAGGCTTTCCGCTACATGCAAGCGGGCAAGCACATGGGCAAGGTCGTTGTTCGCGTTGACGATACGGACATGGTTCCTGCTGTGCCTCGCACTCCTCGCGTTGACATCCAAGCTGATGCTACCTACGTCGTCTCCGGCGTTGGTGGTATCTGCAAGGAGATTGGCCGCTGGTTGGCCGAGAAGGGTGCCAAGCACTTGGTCCTTCTCTCTCGTTCTGCTGCCAGCAGTGAGGAGAACAAGGCCTTCGCTTCTGAGCTCCAGCGCACTTACGAGGCCAACACCTACGCTTACGACTGCGATGTTGGTAACAAGTCTGCTCTTCAGCAGGTTCTGGACGACCTCAAGTCTAAGAACGTCCCTGAAATCAAGGGATGCGTCACCGGTGCCATGGTTCTTCGTGTAAGTACACCTCAGCTCTTTTCATTACCATTCTTGACTAACACAATCGCAGGATACCCTCTCTGACAAGATGACGGCGGACCACGTCCGAACCACCGTCGGCCCCAAGGTCCACGGCACCTGGAACCTCCACGAGCTGCTCCCTCGTGACCTCGACTTCTTCGTCATGCTCAGCTCTCTGGCTGGTGTCATGGGTCACCGCGGACAGGGCAACTACGGCTGCGGCAACATCTTCCAGGACTACTTCGCCTCCTACCGCCGCAGTCTGGGTCTGCGCGCCATGACAATCGACATCGGCTACCTGCTCAGTGTCGGCTTCGTCGCCGAGCACGACGAGTACGTCGATCACGTCAAGGCCATGGGTCTCAAGGTCATGCACAAGAGCGACCTCCACGGCCTCATGGCGACCGCCTTGGAGGGCACCGACGCCCACCCGCCTCAGGTCATGTGCGGTCTGCCCTTCAACGAGCATGACGACGCCTGGTACTGGATCCAGGACCAGCGCTTTGCCGGTCTTCGCAAGACAGCTGCTGGTGCTGGCGCTGCTGGCGGAGCTGCCATCTCCCTGCGGGACGAGCTTTCCCGCTGCGGAAAGGTGGACGGCGAGGCTGTGCACCTGATTACTTCCGCGCTGGTGCAGCGCTTGGCTAAGTTGATGATGATGCCCGAGGACGACGTCGATGCTGGCAAGCCCCTGAGCGCCTACGGTGTTGACAGTCTGGTCGCTGTTGAGGTGCGCAACTGGATTGCGAAGGAGGTGGTGGAGGTCAGTGTGTTTGATATCATGGCAAACATCCCCATGAGACAGCTTGCTGCGGATTTGGCGGGCAAGAGCAAGCTCCTAGTTCAGGAGTCTTCATAAATTTGATGACATTTGCATGGGATTGGAGTTCGGGGCTTGGAACTGGGGTGTCTTCTGCATTTGGTAGCGCTTTGCTTTGTTACTATGTCTGATGTTAGTTTTCCAATGTGTATTTTCAGTGGAAGTGTAAGCCACAAGGAGAAGCTTTTCTTTGAGTTTGAACAAGTGAGAGTTGTGAAAACTTCCCCGGTGACCTCTTCATAGCGACCTCCTGGTAAAGGTCAAAGTCTCATGAACCTCAATAAGTGACTGTCCAAGAAGGCCGCGATAGCGCTTCCAAATAGCTACTCTCGCCATAGTAAAACGCTCATGAATCGTGTCATTCGTAAGTGTCGGAGTCTCCCGACGTTTGTAGATGCTTCCATCTCAACTTTGGGGTTTCCTCGCCGTCTCCCACCTCCCGACGAACTCTCACCTCCGCGAACTGCAGGGAACGATAGAGTCAGGGGTGCCCTTGAAAATGGGGTTCTAACAGAAAACATCCACAATCCAGGGTCTGGAGTGACAGGTTCGCGAACAATCGCACATGACTCGCAGTCGCAAGACAAGGGCTCCTGGCTGTGAGCTCCCCCTGCAACTCGAAGCCATCACCTTTCACTTGTCCACGTGCTCAACCCGCGAAAGTGCTGAAAGATAGCGGTTTCCGAAATTCCCCATGGAATTCTGATTGAAATGATTCAAAATCCCACCGGCACTCGTCCCCCATTTGGCTCGTCGTAAACCGCAGTCCCTTAAAGCGCCCGAGTGTGCCGCTATTCCGAGTCGTTCCAGTCAGTCTCTTGCGTTCGAAGGTTTTCGCAAACGTCACATCAAGCCCTCGCCGATCATGGCAACCAAATCTGATGCGCCGGCTCCGCAGCCGAAAGAGATGAAGGTGCTCTCCCTGGGCATGACAAGGACGGGTAGGTCCAAGATCTCGTTTCCATGTAGCATTCAAGCTACCTTGGCTGACAATCATGAAAGGTTCTGCATCCATCACGCAAGCCCGCCCGCATGGCGCAGTGGCGTGCGCCTGGAAGGGCCCCTCTTTTTAGAAGGGCTCGCTGGTTCAAATCCAGCTGCGGGCACTGCTTTTAGCAGGCCACATGGTGCTGCGCGCCACATCGTCAACTTGGCGCGCCCCTGTAGGGGCCCCCCGAGGGGCCCCTAAAGGGTCTGCCCTAGGGCAGGACCTGCCCTATTAGTAGGAACCACGCGTGAGGGGCCACCCCGAGGATGCGAAGAACCTGCGCGCAAGGAGTGAAGGCTTCTGGGGCCCTGTGGCGTACCTATGCCTGCCCCCCCTTTAGAGGGTTAGCCTCTCCGATGAAAACCACCATGTACTAAGAAATGTAGACTTAGCTCTACACGACGTATGCCCCAGGGAGCGATCTGAGCCTAGCTCTGACGTCGAAAAATAGAACAACAACAACAACAACAACAATCACGCAAGCCCTCACAATCCTGGGCTATGACGGTGTTCACCACGGCATCCAGGCCATCTCCTCCCCCCGCGAGTGGACTCTCTTCTCCGCCGCCGCAGACTCGACCTTCCCCACCCTACCAACTTACACCAGCGCGCCCTTTCCCCGCGGAAGCTGGGATTCGCTCTTTGGTAAATACGAAGCCGTCACCGACATGGGCTCTTTCTTTGCCGTGCAGCTCATCCACGCGTACCCCGAAGCGAAGGTCATCCTTGTCGAGCGGGAAGTGGACAGTTGGTTCCAGAGCATGGATGAGGCCATCTTCAAGACGACGTGGGGGTGGCGCGCGGATCTCATCATTGACTACCTTGGACCCCGCTGGGGACTGGCGGGTGGACAGACTTTGAGAAAGATCCTTCTCGGATTCTACGGGGTACGCAACGTCAACGAGATGAGAGCTATCGCCAAGGAGAGGTACAAAAGGCACTACGCTGAGGTGCGTGCTGCGGTGCCGAAAGAGAGGTTATTCGAGTTCAACCTCAAGGAGGGCTGGGAGCCACTGTGCAATTTTCTTGGCAAAGACGTCCCAGAGGGAGTTGCGTTCCCCGTGGCGAACAAGAGACAGGAGCACCTTGATCGTGTGAGGACAAGGCAAAACCGCTTCTTCAAGCTGGCGATCTTCGTGGGCCTGCGAAAGACGTTGCCTTGGGTGCTGGGAGTTGGTGCTGTGGCGGCTGGTGTCTATTTGACGAAGCCAAAGTGGGCGTTGGATATGTTTGAGAATGCCTTGAAGACTATCCAAACTCATTTGAGATCTCTGAACTTGTAATCATTTCTTTTGTAAATTAAATATTGGGTAAAGATATCTGCCTGTAATGAGCATTTGATTGGTTTTGGATTGGTCCTGGCAGATAGGGAACTATCATGTGCACATGTAGTGTATAATTGTCGCGTAGTAGGGGTTATAGAAATAGGTAAAAACGGGTTAATCTCTTGGAAATAGGGGTGCGAGGCGAAGGCGTATTAAATACGTATATGCTATATAAAGCTATGAAACTATAAGTAGCTAAGTAGCTATAATATACCCCCCTAGCTTTACGTCTAAGATATAAAGCTATAAAATAAAGCTATATATAAATAAAAAAAGAAGCTTATTCGCTTCGCTCTCTAATAGATAGCACGTTAGTATTACTTTACTATAGTTTTTACTAAGAGTAGTCTCTATAAGTTAGCCCTACTTCTACCTCTATCCTCTACTAAGTTAGCGCTACTTTACTTTAATCTCTACTAAAGGTAGTCTCTAAGGATTAATATCGCTTAAGCTTTATTATATAAAGCATTAGTACTACGTTACTCTACTATAATCTCTACTAAGGGTAATCTTTATAGATTAATATCGCTTTATATAACTATATCTAAAGGTAACTATAGTAATACCTATAATAGATATAGCGTTACTAGTACCTCTATAATCTATCCTTTACTTTAGAGATAGTTTTAAAATTAGCTCTACTCTAGCTCTAAGAGTATCTCTAAAATAGTCTCCTTCTTACTAGTAGTAAAGTAAGCCTTATACTTAGCCTATTCGCTTCATAATACTATCTCTAAGTAGCTATACTTTATAGCTAACTATTAATACTCTCTACTATATAGGTACTTTTAGAAATTACTATTTCTATAGCTTCTACTTAAAGTAGGGTTACTTTACGTAGAGTTTTCTAAAATTATAGAGAAAAGAAGCTTTAAGTAGCTTCTAAGTATAGCGTAGATCTTATACTAGCTTTCTTAACTTATATACTAGTTAATAAGGGTAGTAAAGATCGCTCTATACTTAATAACGCTATATATAAGCTTATTAGTCTCTTCTACTATAATAAGTTTAATAAAGTTTTACTTAGCCTAAAATAAGGTGAGGCGTTTACTTATTACTTCTAAAAAGGTATATAAAGTAAGGACCCCTTAGATCTTAAGGATCTTATATACTTACATACGTTAATATATATAGTACTACTCCTAGTATTATACTTCTAGATTTATTATTACTATAGCTCTCTATAATAAAATAAAGTAGTTATCTTATATAGTAGTAACTATAGAGAGGACTATTAGCGTGAGGTAATTCTTAAGTACATAAATAAAAGCTTAAATTAAGGTATTCCTAATGAGGATGAGGTTGCTCTATATCGTTAATAATATCTTATAGTTAACTATAGCGTAGACTTAGTTCTAGATAAAGTAATAACTTATAGTAAGTTCTTTTCGCTCTATAACCTATATCCTATAGTTTATAATATATCCTATATACTTTTCTTAAACGTCTTTAACTATAAACGTAAGTAGTAATAGTAGCTTAGTATTAGTAGGGTTTAGCTAGTAAGTATAGCAGTAAGTAGCCTAATTAGTATAAAGTTAGATATATTTATATTAAGCTTCTTCCTATCGCCTTATATATAGTTTATTAAGCATAGGAAGGTATAATACTTACTATTACTAGATAGTAGTTAGGATTGAGAGAATAACGTAGTTAGGGTCTATATTTAATAAAGACTAAATCTTAGCCTACCTTTTAGTAGCTAAGTGGTAGCTAGAAGTAAGCCCTTCTCCTTAAAATAGCTAATAATAACCTAGCGAAGGCTTAGGGTTACTAGCTTTATAGGGCTTTATAATAACTAAGCCCCCCTCTAAGGAACTATCCTTAATTTAGAATAACAATTAGCTAATCCTAAACCTTTTATTAGAGGTTTATTAGGAAAGTAGTCGCCCTACTTTGCTTTCTTACTTATCGACTAATTAGAAAAATTAAAGCTATATACTTTTCTATCTATATATTTATTTACTTCTAGTAGCTTTTCTATAGTAGATTTCCTCTTTTTGAAAATATTTAGCTATTTACTTATGTTTAGATTATACTATTTTTATAATCTACTAATAATATAACTATATATTATTAGCCTTATAGAGCGTATAAAGATCTAATAATATCTTAAGATAATAACTCTCCTCACTATTACTTTCTATAATATATTAGCGCTTTTTTACTATATTAATCTATTTTACCTTATATAGTTAGCTTTTATAGTTTAATCCCTCTCTTTTAAATAGATTAAGTCTTATATTACGCTTAGTAAGTTACTAATTATCCTCTTCTTAGTAGTAATTAGTAGGATAAGACTAACTAAGAGAGTAACTTTCTAGCTATTAATCTTATTAATTAAGCTTTAAGCTAAGTAAGTATAGCGATTAAGTATCTTTTTAGGGGCTAATAGTAGTAGTTTAAGCTAGTAGTTCTTAAGGTTTAAGTAGATATTACTACTAAAGAAGAGGATTATAATTATATACTTTCTTCTAGCTTTTAAGCTATAGCTTCTTTTCTTAAGGTTCCTTAGCCTATTAGTAATTAGTTACTAAATTATTATCCTAACTTTATTTTATAATCCCCTAGTCCTAAGTATAACTATAAAGAAGAGCTAGAAGATATTTAATAGCTTTTATATAAAGCTTAAGTAAGTTATATTTTTATAGATTTTTAGTATTAAGTTAACTAGTTTTTAGTAAGAGATTAATAATAATACTATTATTAATTAGACTATAGAGGATTTTAGAGATAAGTAGGAGTTTTAGGAGTTTATAATATACTACTATTCCTTTAGGTTTTATAATATTACTAATTAAGTTTTAAAAAGAAGTATTTAATAATAAGCCTACGTTTACTATTAAGCCTTAGAATATAACCTCTTTAGCTAATATAGCTTTAGCTAATATTAACCCTAACTCTCTTAGTATAAGTTCATCTAGTTTTTTTAATAATACCTCTTTAGATAGTAACTCCTCTATTTATTTAGAGTATTCTTACTACTCTTATTACTTAAATAGTTTAAGTAGAGGTTAACTAAGTTACTATAGCTATTTACTACCTGCTCTAGAAGGAGTTCTAAATAAGCTAGAGTATAATAGCTTTTATAGTATTTAACTATACCTCTATTATATTTATATTACTATAAAAGTATAGAAAGAAGGTAAAACCTCTTATAATAAGCTACCCTTTATAGAGTATATCTATACTCTTAATAGTAATATATACTATACTTAGTATTATTCTTATAAAGCTCTCTATACTATAGTAATTTTACTTTTCTTATGTTTTTTAGAAGTTTTTTACTAATAAGTTATAATATAGTATACTCTATTTATCCTAAGTAAGTATTAAGATATTTTATTTATTATTAGTAGGCTTTATTATTTCTTTCTTTTTATAGAATTTAAGGATATTAAAGTAGAGTTATATAACCTTATTAAGTAGGTATAAGATACCTTTTATTTACTTAATATTATATACTACTAGGAGTTTTCTTTCCCTATTTTAAAGAAAATCCTTAAAGTATTACTTTATTTCAGTATATATTTAAGAAGTACTTACTAATAATTAAGTAGTATTTCTAGTAGAAGTATACTTTATTTTTTAATAACTACTAATATACTACTTACTATTAGTTTATATCTATCTAAGGTCCCTACTTTTATATTAACTTAAGAGAGATAGTAAGTATACTTAATTCCTTAAGGTTTTACTATAAGTTTTAAGTTTTTAGAACTAATTAAATTTTAAGAAATATTACGCTAATCTCTTCCTTTTACCTAGGGATACTAGCTATATAGCATAATAGATCTTTAAGTACTATATAGTTTATACTAGCTTTTACTAAATATTTTACTAGTATACCCCTTAGTTAGTTACTAACTTATATATTATAGCCTTCTCCTATAAGATTCTAAACTATATTAAGGCTTTTATTAGTAGGCCTCCCCTACTTAGTCCTATTTATTAAGTAAGTAGTTTTTCTAGGTCTTATTAGTTTTATCTTTTTATAGTTTTATTTTTTAGCTTAGTTTTATTTATCTTTTAGTTTAGAATTATAGCCTTAGTCTACTTAAAAGGGTTATTTATACCTTTTACTTCTTAGTAGGGGGAAAGTAGTAGGTTTATAATATTTTAGTTAAGGTTTTAACTAAGTTAAGCTTTAAGTTAGTAGTAATTTTATTCTCCCCTTAGTCTTTTCCTTTAGCTATCTTTTATTTCTTTTATACTTTCTTATACTATTATAAAGCTTTTTAAGTATTACTTATATTATCTTTACTAACTTAGGAGTTATATTCTAATAGCTATCTAGTCTATTTAATTAAGTAGAACTATCCTTCTTTAGTATCTTAATAGCTTACTACTTAATCTAACTCTTATTAAATATCCTTATCCTCTAGGTTTAGGATAGGTAAAGGTTTACTTCTTTAATTATACTTCTATAGTTTAAATAAGCTAACTAGGAATATATTATATAGATATATATACTTATTAGGGAGAGCTAGGCGATAGGTTTACTTTCCTATACGATCTAAGATTTAAAATAGTCTTATAAAGTATAAGGATAGCTTCTTTTCTCTAGATTTAAAGCGTAAGTTCCTCATAGAGAGTAGGACTAACTATTTTTAATAGAACTTTTACTTCTTATAGCGATTATTATACCTTTTCTAATAGGATTCTACTAACTTTTACTAAGATTTTTATAAGTTATTATAAAGATTATCTAGTTTTTTTAAATAGTCTTTTACTCCTTATATCTCTCCCTTTAGGATCTTATCCCTAAGATCCCTTTAAAACTTAGGATAATACCTAAGTAATACTTTTATAAAAGCTTTACTAATAGTGAAGTTTCTCACGTTATTATATATAAATATTGCTATAAGTAGTAATTTAATTTAATTTAACTATGATTTATTTACAAAATAGCGTAAATATTATTCTAAGGTTTTATTTATAGTTTCTATTTATCTATTAGTTTATAGATAAAACGTAGTAGAAAGTTTATATTTTATTTTACTATAATAGTAAAGATCTACTTAGATTTAGCTAGTGAATAGTAGTTTCTTATTATTAATAATTCTTTTAAGAGATCTATAGACTAACTCTATTTTTTTAAAAAAGAGTTTAGCTAGTTCTATTATAGTTATAGTTATACTAATAGTAAAGAATAAGTAGAACTTAGTAAATTAATCTACAATTACTAAGATAAAGTTATAAAGTTTTTAACTATCTTATAGTTATAGTAGTCTAGTGATTATATTTATAGAGATTTCTTTAAAAAGTTAGTTTAGTAATAATAATAGTTATAATTTGCTATAAAGTTAATACTTCTTAGTTTTAGTTATATTATAAACTTTATAACTATTAATATATTCCCTAATATTTTAATTAAGATTTATCTACTAAAACTTCTTTTAAATAAGTTTAATAGTTTTATCTCTACTAAAATATCTAGCTAGAGGATTATTATAGTAGAAGGATAGAATCTCTATTTAAATTAATATTTCGTTAGGGATAAAAATATAATCTTTATACTTAAGAAGATTAGTTTCTAAATTCTAATATTTTAGTAGGTTTTCCCCTTTAATTTAAATATATTACTTTTAGTACTAGGAATCCTTAAACTATAGTTCCTTAATAGATTCCTCTAAACTTAGAGTTATTCTAAGGTTATATACTTACTTATCCTTTATAATATACTAAGCTTTAGCTTAAGTTATAGCTTAGATATTTTATACCTCTTTAACTTTAGTTTAGTCTAATTAAGATTTCTATAGTAGTTTAACCTTTTTAGAAATACCTAATAAAAAGTTAGGATTAAAGACTCTTTTATTATAATAATTAGAACGTTTTAAAAGCTTATTAGTAGGGTTACTTTTTCCTTAGTAGTAATAAATAATAAAGTTATAAGGTATAAGATAAATATACTAATAAACTTATCTCCTTATAATATAAGTCTAAGATATAAAAGAACTTAAGTTCTAGTAATTAGTTAGAACTTCTATAAGATACTTTAATCCTTCTATATAATATTACTAGGTCTTAAAAAACTCTATAATAGTATATATTTCTTAGTTTAATATATACTAGTTTAGTTTAGCTCCCTTAAACTTTTAAGACTAAAATACTATAAAATACTAATAGCTATCCTTATATTTCTATAATAAAATACTAGAAGCTATAAATTATAATACGTCTATTTTAATTCTTATTAGCTTTTTACTATTAAAATACTATAGAACTAAAGTATATTAGAAAGCTAAATAGAGTAATTAAAATATAATTAGCTCTACTTAACTAAACTCTACTAAGTTTAGTTTTTTACTATCTTTACTACTTTTTAGTAGTTTAGTTAAAGGTTTTATAATATAGAAGTATCCTAAAATAAACTATTAATAGAAGTTATAGAACCTTAGAAAAACTTAAATATTATAATAAGTCTTTAGGATTAGCTATAAAGTAATAGCTTCTATATAGCTAGGAACTATAGAAACTCTTTTAAGAAATAGAATAAACTTTAAGAAATCTATACTCTTTTAATAAAATAAGTATTTAGAAAGGTTAATATATAGCTAAACTTCCCTTATTTTATTTAAAACCTAAAGAATATATTAGGTATAAATCTCCTAATCCTTTAAGAAAATAAGGATATTATCTAGATAAATAATATAGAAAATATTAATAATCTCTTTAAATATAGAGTTAACATAATTTTAAAATATAGTAAAAGCGTTAGTTAAACTAAAAGGTATAACTAAATACTTATATAGTTTATATTATATATAAAAAGTAGTTTTCTATTTATACCTTTCTATAATATAGATCTAATAGTATACTTCCTTTATATTAATCTTAGAAAACTATTATATACTAATAATATAATCTAAGATTTCTAAGATTAAAAGTAAAAAGTAATAATTCTTAACTATAACTTAGTTAAGACCTTAATAATTAATATATAACTATAAACTCCTATCCTTTTTAGGGATAAAAATTACTAGAGAACTAATAAAGTTCTATAATAGATAGATATAACTACTTCTTAAGTTCTTATTAATATAAGCTTTTAATATCTCTAATTCCTTAAGAGAAAGAAAGTAAATAAGCCCCTAAAGTAGTTTTTTTCCTTCTATAATCTTAATCTTATAATTATAAAACCTTTATAAAAGAAGAATAATAGTCTTTAATAATTCTAATATATTAGTAGTAGATAATAATTCTAGAGGAATAATAACTAAAAGGGGGGGTTAACCCTCTTTATAATCCTCTTTATCTAAAAGGGGAATTAGTTCTAGAAAGGTAATAATTATATATATATATATAGCTAATTAAGCCTTCTTAGTAAACTAAAACCCCTTAAGTACCTCTTAAGTTTTCTAAGAGAGAGTTTAAAACTACTAGTAGTATTTAGTACCTCCTAAGTAGATATTTAGATCTTAGATAGTAGTTATAGAGAGGAGTATTAGACTTCTATTTAGCTAAAAGTTATAGTTAATTACTATATAAGGATATAGAAATAAGTAAATAACCCCTTAAGAGTTAGTAACTATAAGGGGGATTTAATATACTTTATAAGTAAAGATTTATAAGTAATTAGCTACCTCTAAAAAAGAGGTATTAATCTTAGCCTAGTTTAATCTATATAATTTAGTAAATTTAAATAAAATTAAATTATATTTAGTAGTAATATCTAGGTTAGTAAAAGTATATAATTGCTCTTAATATCCTTTTACTTAAATAAGTATATAAAAACAATAAGTAATCTTTAAGATAGACTTAAGAGAAGTATAAAGATCTACTTTAAAGCTTTAGCTTTTCCTAACTTTAAAGGAGAAAAGTTTACTATAGATTAAATAATAGAAGATCTTTTACTTTTCTTTTCTAATTTCTTCTCCTTTTTTAGGTATTTTAGAAATAGATAGTTAAAACTACTATAAGTATAATACTTTAAGGACTAGCTATCTTTACCTAAGTAGTTCTTAGTTTATAAAAAGGAAGTAGAAATAGAGGATTTAGAGCGATCTTAAGATTTATTTATAGAATAATAGCATTTTAAGGGGGATTTATTATAATCTTAAGAGTCCTTTTTATATTTATAAATTTTCCCTATAGCTTACTATATCTAATTTACTAAAGTGACTATTTTAGTATAGATATATAGGAGAGTTATAGACGTTTTATATATATTATTCTAGAACTCTTTAAGAAGTTTTATATAATAAAAATATATCTATTCCTTTTTAAGTTACTATATAAATTCACATTCTAAAGATTAAAGATAATTATTAAAATTAATAAGATCTTAATTCTCCTTCTATTTAGCGTTAATAAGGTTTTATATAATCTTTAGTTCTTAGAATACTATATCTTTTAAGAAAGTCTTAGTCTACTCTAAAAACTTAAAATAATCTATAGCTTCTCTAGCATATTTTAGTAGTAGATTAAAGATATATTAGTACTACTAAGTATAGTATATAAACTCTATATATTCTAATCTATTAAGAATCTTAGGCTAATCCTTCTTAAACTTCTTTAGGATACTTAAATAGACTTACTTAAGATTAGCTATCTAATTATCTTAATAGCAAAATATATACTTATTAGTTAAGATCTTAATATTCTTAATTTTAAGCTTTAGGTTATTCTTAGATAAATTACTATAAAGAGATTAATATTTCCTTACTACTTTAGCTACTCTTTTATTAACCTATCGCTTAACTTTAAATTAGTACTCTAATTTAAGAATCCTACGTTATAGTATAGGATTTAGATTCTCTATTTTATTACTTAGGTTAGAAGAATTAGATATTTAAGGGATAGCTCTTTTAAGGCCTTAACTTAAAGTTTTAAGCTTTTTTTAAAGTAAACCTAAAAGTAGAAGATTATTAGAAAATAATCTATTACTTATAGCTATCTAATTATCTATAGATTATATTATTATCTTAATAGTAACTTAAGAAGAAGATTTAAAATTATCACTAAATAGTAGTTAAGATTAAGAGAATAATATAGTTAGGGTCTATATTTAATAAAGACTAAATCTTAGCTTACCTTTTAGTAGCTAAGTAGTAGCTAGAAGTAGGCTCCTCTCCTTAAAATAGCTGACGATAACCTAGCGAAGGCCTAGGGCTACTAGCCTCGCAGGGCCTTATGATACTTACTACGTTAAATTAGGTACTTCCTCGCTATAAGGGTTAATATATTCCTATATACTATTCTAAAGCGTATAGAAACGTAGTTATATAAACTATATAAGCTAGTTACGTTGCTTCGCGAGGAGTATACTAGTTAGCTACTGTTAAGCTATCGAAAAAGATATTATAAGATAAAAGATAAACTACGTTAGGCTATAGCTTACTTTATAGTATATTAGGGGGTATAAAGCGTCACGTTAAAAGCTAAGCTTATAACTGTCGTATAGTAGGGGTTATAGAAATAGGTAAAAACAGGTTAATCTCTTAGAAATAGGGGTGCGAGGCGAAAGCGTATTAAATATACGTATGCTATATGAAGCTATAAAGCTATAAGTGGCTAAGTAGCTACGATAATAATCTATTTAAGACAGTATATGTTGATAAACGTTTTCAACAATCAAATCTGAAGTCTAACCGCTTGTTTCCCCGATCGGCGTTGTTAATGAGATATTGCTGCTGCTCCTCAATTGATATGGCGTTCCATTGCCTCTCCTTCTGTTTGTTCCTCCAAACATAGTATGCTTTTATCAGGACATACAAGACAATTACCACGACGTTGATAGCAATAAGATTTTGGTTGCCTCTTAGGTACCACAGAGGATTATCATCCTTGCGGTAGATGTTTGAGGATGCTATGCCTGAGAGCTGCACCATTGTCAGATTAGGTTCCGCGCAGAGTACTAGAGTTGCTGATTACCCCTTAGGTATAAGTTATAACTTTTATTTAAACCTACTCTACTAAGGATTTATATAAGAGGACCTTTAAATCTTTACTAAGGATAACTATAATTTAATTTATAGTAATTTACTTAATATACCCTTAGTACTCTATTAGTTCTCTTATTTTTATTTATAATATAATCCCTCTCTTTTAGAATCTAATCTCTAGACTTCTTATTTATCTATAGTTTATTTAAAGTACTTTTAGTAGTTTTATTAAGGATTAATATAAAAGGTTTAAGTTTAAGGGACTTAAACTAATTATAACGTTTTACTAAAATAACTATCTCCTTAGCTAGTTCTCTTAAGTTAATATTTTCTAAGCTTTTATTTTATTTAGAAATTAAGTAGTTATTTCTAAAGTTACTTCTTCTTATTTATAAATAGCTAAGTATTTAGAAGTACCCCCCTAAATACTCTTTATACTTCTTTCTTTATATTAGCTATAGGTTTTTTATTATAGGTTTTTTTATTTATACTTTAAACTAAAGTTTTCTTTTAGTTTACTAGCTATCCCCTAGTTACTTTTAAGTATTTTACTACTACTTTTTTATTGTTTTTATTAATAACTTCTTTCTTTTTACTATAACTACCTTTTCTTTTTACTTATTAAAGTAGTTAGAGTATATAGCTTTAAGTTACTATAAGTATATAATATATATTACTTAAATTACTTCTTATTTAATTTATATTAATAAGATAGTTATATTAAGTTTATATTACTTACTTTCTAGGTTTATACTACTTATTTATAAGTTTATACTACTAATATAGTTATAAAACTTCTAAGAATAATTAGACTATTTACTCTTTTATATTATTATTAAAGTATTAATACCCCTTAAGTAATATCTTAAGTATTATTTATTTATAAAGTTAAATAATATAATTATATAAATTATTAAAAGTTATTAGTTATAAGTTTATATAGAATTACTTTTCTAGTAGTTATCCCTCTAATCTTTTACTTTTTAAGAACTTCCTCTTTTTCTTCTTTCTTTAACTTTCTTATATTATTTTTTCTACCTATATATTATCCTTTTTTATTTTTTTTATATATCTTTTTATTCTCTTACTAGACCTTTACTTACCCCTTACTTACCCCTACTTCTATTTCTATTATAGCTAGAACTTAAAGCTAAGAAGCTACTATAGCTACTATTATTATTACTATTAATACTATTAATATACCTCCTCCTTCTCTCCCTAGCCCCCCTTTAGTAAACCCCCCTATCTCTTCTAATAATAATAATAATAATAATAAAAATAAGGTAGAGGACCTTAACGCTAACTACTTCTACTACCTCTCTTACTACTACTACGCTATAGTATAGAGCATCCTTAAGTTAGATATTACTAGCTACCTTCTTAAGGTTATATACTATATTAAAACTATTAATAAGTCCTTCTTTCCCCTCTAGTAATCTTCTAATAATCCCTTTTCTTTCCCTTTTAGTCTTATTAATTTTCTTCTTTCTAGCTACTTTAACTAAATATAAACGCTATATTAGTATAAATAGTAAGCTTTATATTAATATAAGTTATTCCTCTTCTTAAACTAGTTATTTTTAGGACTACTACTAAACCCTTAGTAGCTTTTTATTTTCTAGTACTATACTATTCTTAAACTTAATAACTTTATTAAAAAGGTTATTCTCTTTTATAACTCTACTTAGGTTTTCTAAGCTAAATAAGTTAGTATTCTCTTTTTTATAATTCCTTTAGTAACTTCTTATTAAGTTTCTAATTATCTTATTTTAATCTATCTAAAGTTTATAATCTAAGATACTTAGTTTATAGTTAAGAAAGCTCTTTAAGCTAAAGCTAACTTAGCTACTTAGCCTAAGAAGTATAAAACTAAAGTAAAAAAAAAAAAAGAAGTTTTAAGATATAACTATATCTTTTATATTACTAAAAGTACTACTTCTTCTATTAAGAAGTAAGCTAAAGCTACTTTCTATATTACTAAATACTAGGGGGCTATCTTAGTAGAGCTATAAGTCTAGAATAAGTAGCTTAAAAAGTAGAATAAAGAACTTATAAGCCTCTCTAAAGTTACTAGTAAGTTTATAAAACTTTATAGCTAAGTTATATATCTTTTAGTTTTCCCTTAGTAGCTACTTAGTAATTCTTTTTAATAATATAGCTAATTATTAACTTATAGTATACTATTAAGTTTTTAAGTAGATTTAATAATAGTATTAAGTAGTAGTTATAGTAGTAGTTTAAAGAGGAGGAGGAGGATAACTACTAAGCTTTTACTTTACTTCTACTTATCCCCTATTACTTTTCTACTACTTCTTCTTATTTTTAGTAGTTTTTCTAGTTTTTAGGTATTTTCTTATTACTTACTTTAGCTCCTTATAAGCTATCTTTAAGCTCCTTAGCTATTAAACTAAATTAAACTTACTTATTTACCTATATATATTTCCCTATAAACCCTTAATAATCCTTAAGTTACTTAGTAGTAAATAGAATTTTTATAGTTATTATATAGTTATTTTCCTATATTCTTCTAAAGTTCTTATAAGTTCTCTTTTTTATTATAGTTTTTTTACTTAATAAAGTACTATTAGTTTCTAAGGGGCTCTTTATAATTTACTATTTATTTAACTTTATAGATATTATTATTTCTTTCTACTTTAATAAGTACTTATTATAATATACTATCTATACTATAGAATTTCTTAAGTTATAAAAGTAAGAAAATATTATAGATATAGAGTTAGAGGTCTAACGTTAATTTATATACTACTCCCCCCTTAATAACTTACTATACTTTAAATAGTCTTATATACTTATTAGAGAGCTTCTTTAATAAGCGTTTTTATTAGATATACTTTATATATAATAAAACCTTCTTACTAACTTTAAAATTAATTATTAATTACTCTTAATTATATTACTTCTTATAGTACTTAGTTAACTCTTTTAGTAGCTATTTAATTATAGCTTTCTAGTTAACTAGCTATATAATTTTTTTATTTACTATTAGTATTTTTATTAGTAGTAAACTTTAAAGCTCTATATTATAAGGTCCCTATAGTAAGTATCTTATTAACGTTTTAGTAGGTATTATCTAAGTAGTACTATACTAGCTACTATTATATATAAACTATACTATTAATAGCTATTATACTTAGTTATCTTATTCCTTATTATAGTAAGCTTATAAGAAATATTCAATATTCTAGTTTTATTACTTTATTTAACTATCTATCTATAAGTAGTAAGCTATACTTAGTTTCCTTTATATAGCTAGCTAGTAATATATTAATACTTAGAATCTACTAGTAAATAGTAAGCCTCTATCTAATACTATTATCTATAGTATCCTAAAGTAAAAGAATACTTTATAGACTAGTAATATTACTAACTAGTTAGCTATAAAGGACTCCTTAGTAAGTATATATAATATATACTTTATTAGCTTATTAACTACTACTAATATATTATTATAGCTTTATTTTTTAAGTAGCTTTAATGCTAGTAGTTTTATAATAAAGTTAAGTGATATACTTTCTTAAAGCTAAGTAGGTACTAATAGGGGATTAAGTATTTTATAAGGAGTATAGTACTAAGGCTTTATCTATTAGTAGATAGTATATATCTTAATATACTCCTTTATATCCTTAGTTATAGATTTCTAGAAAAAGGATTTCTATATATACTAGAAGGTCTTAATAATACTTAGGTACTTACTAGTAAGTTTATTATAGAATATAACTAAGATCTATTTTTATAGTATAAACCTTTCTAAAACTACTAGTAGTTTTTTATACTTTATTATTCTGTTAGTAACGCTAGCCTATTGTAGCGTTAATTAAGCTAGACGCGCCTTATGTAATTAGCGATTATATAAGGCGCTACCCTCTGCGATTAACGCTATGATTATAGCTACTACCTCTAACGTAGTTAACTTTATCTATATTACTACTAATGTAGTTAATATAATATAATATTTACTACTTATAGTGCCCTACTAGCTAGCTAGTCCTATAAAACTAATACTAATTAGTAGTTAACTTTATAGTTACTACTATGTAATATATTAATTAACTATAGATTAATAAAGCTTTAGAAGAAGTAGTTTTATTAATATTTATTTAGATCTATTCTACCTAGAAATACTTAATCGATCAACCTATACTACTAAAGTAGTTATAACTTTAAAAAAGATAGCTTGTTTTATTTAAGCTACTTTAAACTTACCCTCCTCTAATCTCTAAGAAGAGTATATTAACGTTAATATCGCTAATATTAGTAGGATTAAGTAATATCTCTTTATAGTATTAATAATAGTAGGATTATAATAATAACCTTTATAGCTTCTAATCTTATACTTAATAGAAGTAGTTATAATATAACCTAAGAGATAGTTTATTTTATTTAGAACGTTTTTAGTAATTACTCCTATTTCTTACTTAAAAAGCGTTTATTATATGTTTAACCCTTAACGTTAATATTAACCTATTAACTTATAATTAATAATAGAATTAACTACTTACCTCACTTTTAACTACCTCACTTAGCTTCTTACCCCTTATAAGTAGAGTTTTTATACTAAATAAGTAAATAAGAGATTACCTTACTTTTAATAGCTTTTAACTACTTTCTTCTTCGCTAAGTTAATATTAATAGTAAATAGCTACTTTAAGCCTATTTAATAATAACTACTTATATATATAGCGCGTAGTATACCCTACTATAAGATTTTTCTATTATTTAACTATTAAACGCTAACTACTAACTACTAGCTATAAGAGAATTTTTCACTATTTTTTACTCTTAATAACTTATACTCTTTCTATAACGCTATTATACTATCCTCTTATTCTTAAGATTCTACTACTTTATAGATAATATTATCTATTTAGCTTACCTACCTTTTTAGATCTTTCCTAACTTTACGCTTCTATCTTTATCTATTATTAAGCTATATTAAGTTAAATAAAAGTAATAGAGTAGTAAATTATCTACTAAATAAATAAGCTTTAGTTACTATAATACTTAATAAGCTCTTTATAACTATAGTGTAGTAATCTTTACTTATAGTTTAACTTAGTATTTTACTTTATTAGGAATATTAATACCTACCTTCTATACTTTTAATAACTTAAGTAACTTCTTAAATAACTATTATTAATTTATTTATAGCTCTACTAATATTACTCTTAAATATACTTATAGTTACTAAAAACCTCTTTAACTATATCTAAATTATCTACTATAAGTTTTCTAAGAAACCTTCTAAGTAACTTTCTAGCTTCCTTAGTTCCTCTAGTGCTTCTAGCTAATAACTACTTTATCTCTATCCTTATTAGAGTTTATAATATAATTAACTATAGCGTTTAAAGTAAGTTTAGTAATATTAACGTAAAATTAGATATTACTACTTAGAGATAAGTAGCCTTATATTTCTTATTTAATATAGAGTACTACTAACTTCATAACCTTACTAATACTACCCTCTAAAGTTAAGCTTTTACTAATTTTAAAGATATACTAAAGTCTACTTTTAACTACTATAATAAAGCTACTATAAAGGAATTTAGAGACTTCTTTATTATTAATAAGGTCTACGTTATATAAGATAGTAAATCTATTACTTCTAATATCTATACTACTTTTCGCTAAGACTTCTACTACTAGTTTAATAAGGATATTAATAATAAGATAGCTAAGTTTCCCTCTCTTAAAAAAGCTATTAAGGATATTAACTTCTTTAATAATATTAAAAGTATTAAGTTAAAGTTATTAATATTTTCTAGCTATATTTTATTATATATAGCTTTATTTTTTAGGCTAATCTATTATAGATTAAGCTTTACTAAAACCTACTAATTAACTACTTTTACCTATCTAGAAGGCCTTAATATTAACTTTAATAAGGGTAATATACTTAACTTTACTATACTTAATTAGCTATTTTCTTATTAACTTATAGATTATATAAAGTTATATAATAATAGTATATAATTTAGAGGTAATATATATAATATCCTTAACTTTAAGCTTCTTATTTTTAAGGACTTTTATATTAAAGCTAGTATTAACTAGTTTTAAACCTTAAGTACTTTCTCTATTATATTTAAAAGTAAAGTACTTAACTACTACTATAATAAGCTTTATAGTAATAATATACCTATTAACCTTACTAAATTAGTTACTAAAGTTAAAGCTTACTTTAAGACTAAAAAGTTACGTTAAGTATATCTCTCTAAGTAGTATAGTATTACTCTTAACTATATAATCTTTAAGAACCTTAGTAAGATAAAGATAGAGTATTTTAAAATAGTCTTTAATAAACTTATTACTATTTAGTATACCTTCTCTACTATTTACTACTCTAATAATACTTTTTATAACTAGGTCTTTAATACTTACTAAGGTATACCTAAGTATAACTACGCTCTTATAAGCTTTTATTACCTCTCTATACTGCTACTAAAGCTAGCGAATAGGATAGTAAGCTTAATATGAAGGCTATTTGAACTAGTATGAACCTAGATACTGAAAAGTAGGTTTAGAAAAATGAAGTATAAAAAGGTTATCTTGTTTTAAGGTATGTTAGGACTATTTTTATAAGGGATAGTCCTAATATATCTTATATCTAACCTTAATATCTCCCTTTAGGGGGGGAAGAAGCGCTTCTTAAAGTAAGGGGTATATTAAGTAAAGCTAGATATAGGATAACTATAACTATATAGTTATAAAAATAAGTCCTAAAACTATTCCTATAATCCTAATTAGGATCTATCTATCCTTAACCTTCCTTTAGTTATAACTAATAAGGCTTAAGCTTTTTAGATATTAAACTTAAAAGTACTAATCTTATAGCGTTTTAAGCTAGAAGTAGTACTAGAGGTAGTAGCTATATTATAGTTAAGCTTAGCGTAGCTAGCTTTAGTAGGGGACTCCTTAGTAGTAGTATTAGTATAGTATCTCTTAGTAGAGATAGAGGTAGGCTAGCTAGCGAGAGGGCTAATAGTGTTATTAATAGTATTAGTAACCTTTAGGGTAGGAGGAGTAGGAGTAGCTAGAGTACTAAAGTTAGCAGTATTAGAGTTATATTTGTTAACATATAACATCTTATATAATAATAATAATACTTATAAGAATACTTACTTACTTAAATATTCTATATAAAATAAACTAATAGACTTTAAGGTATAAAACCTTATATAAAAATACTCTATTTATTATAACCTATAACTATAATATTGATTATATAATATATATAGTTACGTAAGCACTTTATGTAATTAGTAGTTTAGTAGGTTACGTTTCAGGTTATCTTTCCCCTCATTTTTCCCTACCCTAGGGAATAACCTGCTAATAATATCAACAGGAATCATTATAATATATCTCTTCCCTTATTATTATCTATACTATTAAATACCTATAAATACTTAAGATTATTACTTATTATTATAACTTAACTTTATCTATAACTTTATACTATATAGGCGTATATACTACGCCCCTAAATACGCTTATACCTATATTAATAAGTTATAAGCTTAGTTTAGAGATAACTTCTATTCTTTCTACTTCTTTACTTCTCCCTTATTCTCCTATAAAGCTCTACTTCTACTTAAGGGTTATATATACTAAAAATCACTCTTTTAAACGTTTTTCTATTTATACTACTTTTATAGAAACTAATATACTAACTAGATTAGTAGTTTAGTTCTATAAGATATACTTTTTATAAATCTATATATCTAACCCTATATAAATCGATTATACCTCTATTAATTCTTCTTTAAGTAGATAGTCTCTTACTACTACTTTATTTAATCTATATCCTTTAGATTATCTCTTTAAACTATTTTCTAGTTTACTTCTAATTTAGTTTAGACCTATACTTATAGTATAATAGACTTCCTCTTAACTAATTTACTATATAGGATATATATCTCCTTAGTTAGATAGAAGTTTAGTTAAAGAAGATATTAATTAAAGAGAAGGAAAAAACTACTCTTTTTATTAGTTAAACCTTAACCTTTTAGGTTTATAACTATTATAACTTTACTTTAAGAACTACTATACTATATATATAATAGCTCTTAGGTTATATAACCTTACTATTATTTATACTATATAAAGCTTATAACTACGCGCTATAACCTATTAAGGTAATAATAATTAATCCTAAAGTCTAGTTCCTAAAGCTTATAAGCTTTAAGAACTATAAAGTATAGGTTATACGTATTAAAGCCTTATTATATAGTAAAGATATTACTATAGACTTTATTAAGCTTATTTCTTCTACTAATAAAGATAAAAACTATAAAGCTTTAAGTTATATATAGTTATTCTATAATAATAGGCTACTTAGGGTTATAAAAGATAATTCTAACGTTTATATAGTTTAGAAGCACTTAAAAACCCTATATAAGCCTATAGGTTTTATAAACGAGTTTTTAACCTATAAAACGTTCTTTAATACTTCTTTAGATGATTTTAAATCTATAGAAGATTATATAAATAAAATAAAAGAACTTATAGATAACTTATCCTATAATTAGCTTAAACTACCTAATTAAGTAGTTATAGCTTATA